>BGPR01013140.1:0-42665 GCA_013235015.1 Araneus ventricosus
GGAATCGGAACAGGTCCTAATCGAAGGAATCGGAACAGGTCCTAATCGACGGAATCGGAACAGGTCCTAATCGACGGAATCGGAACAGGTCCTAATCGACGGAATCGGAACAGGTCCTAATCGACGGAATCGGAACAGATCGGAAAACCAGAGGGAGAGTTCTCCCCTAAACTTTCTCGTATACTTTCCCAAAAAGGTGCTGTTTCCCTTCCCCCCGCGTGGATAAAAAAATTCGAACCTACTGTAACCCAGAATCCAATGACTATCAGAAGGTTCACATTGTAGATTATAGTGATTGTAAAATATTTACGTAAAGAATCAAATTCAAAGAGATGCGTAGCGATTAGATGTGAACCGATTTTCCACTCTTACCGTCTCAAGGACAAAGTGGCGTAATCCTTCCTTTATAATCAATACATTGAACAATGATGTATACGCTGCAAAATGTTTAATACAGTTCAAATTCTTTAAGAGGGAATTCCTTCATAACGTATTTGATAAAGATCAACTATGAAAGCACAATCGTAATTAAATAGGATGTATAGAACCATCATAGCATACTTATAGAAAAATATAGTTCATACAAGCTAGAATAATAAAAGACGCCAAATAAACTTCACGTCATAAGTGTAAAGTTAGAACCACGCATGCTTTGAAGGATGAAAATAGAAATCCCTACGCATTTTTTTTGCGCAACAGGACCTGGCGAGACGCCCTAAATGTTTGCTCCCTTACAAAATCTCGTCGCCATAATTGGTTTTTGGCAAACTGCCAAGTTTTCGGAGTGTCCCTTCTTTGCATAGGCATTGCTATCAGAACGCATGCGCATGGAGTTGAACAAGTATGCGATTATACAGACAGTCAGCCCGTTGACGGATTTGGCCCAAAATTTTATACGGACCTACATTCATGACGATAAAACTGTGTACCAAATTTTATCCATCTAGCTATTCAAGTTTTTGAGTTATAGTGTTCACATGACTTCGGACATAGAGACAGACAGACTTCCCTTTGACGGATTTTGTCCAAAATTTGATAGAATCCTACAAATTATGTTTAAAGACCACATACCAAATTTCATCGCCGTAGCTCTAATAGTTTTCGAGTTATCGTATTCACAGTCAGACAGACATAATTCTAAAATTGTGTTTTTCGGACTCGGTGAGGTCTAAAACGTGGAGATTCGTCGAAATCTCGAGTTCGAATTTTTTGACGATTACAATACTTTCTCTTTATATACTTCGTATACGAGAAAGTAAAAAGGTCCTTAAATACTTGCAGTTTGTAGAAACAATCTTAAATGTTTTTATTTTGACGGTTTGGTTAATTCCGGAATTGTTTTTCCAAAGAAATTTTGTAAAATTCCTCTTTGGGCCAAATGGTGAAACTGCAGATTTTTTTGATGAGCTATTAAATTAAATATAGGAAGCATCGTAAAATATTTTCTGCACGAATTTAAATAAATATACTGTCCACTTTTTTTTTTTATCACAAATCCATTTTTTGTGAAGGAACGGATTTAATTTATTAATCCCTTTTTTGTCGGATTTCTTTTTTTTTTAGAATCTCCGACAAAATTATTATGTTTTCCATTCAAGGCGGGAAATCAAAAGAAAAAATGAAGAAAGTAGGGCCATTTGTGCCATTTCTTAGCAATATTCAGAAATACAGAAAATAATCGCAGAAAATAACGAGACGTGTATGTAGCAACGAATTTACTTTAATCCATGCAATTTTTCTCTTCGTCGCATTAGATGGGACGCCGACAAAAAAGGGGTTAACGGACTATTAGCGCAAAGATAATGTAAGATATCTTCACGATGTCGATATTCTAAATGCTCTATAATATCGTGAAGGTATCGTAGCAATATTGTAGAGAATTTTGTGTTATTTGGGAAAGGACGAAATCGACGATACAAGGTGAAAAGTGTACGCAGGCAACGGGAAAATCGTTCAAACCGCTCTACAGAGCGAACTGTTGGATCTAGAGCTACCAAATTTGGCACGTAGTTACTTCTTCGATAGTAGGTGTTCTCTTCTATGGATTTTCCAAAATTTTAAACAATTTACAATTAATCAAAATTTGAACGTTTTTCCTCAATATTTTCGGAGCGTATTATTGCACAAAAATTATTTCTATGCCACTTTAAAATTAAGGTTTTTTGCGTAAAATTAGCTTTTTAGTGACGCTAATTTTATCTCCGGCCAACTTTTTCTTCAATTTTAATAAATTTTTCCAATTTTATTACATAGCGAGTGTTGTAATAGATTTTATCATTCATTTGCTATTGAAATACTCAGAAGTCTGTTTAATAGTGGAATCGGCTTTCACCGCTTAACCTTTAATTTTTAAAAAATAAGTAAATTTAAATTTCAAAAATATTTATCTTTAAGATTTGCTTGCGTAATTCTGTTTCAAATGTAATGGAAATATCCCCCACTTTATATTATTTTAATGTAATTTGTATTATAAATTTGTAAAATTTATTTAGAAACGACGGCGAAATAATGTTATAAAAACGCAGACGATACAATAAATAATGTTTTTTGATGTGATAAATGCTTTTAGGCTGAAATTCTTTCTGTAAATGGGGTGATATAAATTTCGCTACGCACAGAATGCAACGGTTGGTGCAATCAAGCCTAACACATTGTCGTACTGTAAGCGTTTTGGACTAGAGGTTCGAATTTCTTTTTAAATTTATCACTAAACACTGCCAAATGTTTCCTTTTACTCTATTTTCCATAAAAAATATTCGAAGATCTCTCAGCACTTTTATATAAGTTTCGAATCCGATTTTTTAAACTTATTATATCATGCTCTTTACTTCCGATTCGTCCTGAGCGACTACCTCATAAAACCCTTTGGAGAAACCGCAGAATGGAATTAATAATACCAGATGAAGTATTCTGAAGTCTTGCAGCACTTTCAGATAAGCTCCTTCAGGATTCAAGGGGTCTATTCTGGTACCCCCCCGGTGGGGGGGGGGGGGTACGTTTTCCGGACGTTAACAACGGGAAAAGTCCCCCCCCCCACCCCAACCGGGGTTACCAGAATAGACCCGTATATCCAAGTATCTAAGCTCATTATCGCTTTCTTTAAACTTCCAACGGGCGCGCGTTTGCAAGAGATACTTAAATTGTGCATCTTATTACATATTTATATCGTTATTTTATATATTTAAATGCAATTTTATTTATAAAATCTTTGCTTACTATTAGGCTAATAAATACAGTTTTCACAAATAAAAGTTTCGTTTATTTTGTAAAAAAACACGATATACTATATATGTAATACGACGCACGACATGTCGTAAAGTTTGCGTAAGCGCGCCCGCTGGAAGGTTAACTCTTATGCCTCCTGAGCGATGACTACCTTATACAAATCTTTGGGAAAAAACAACACGATGATATTCGGGTATATTCTGGTACCCCCGGTTGGGTTGGGAGACGTCACTTATCCCGTTGTTAACGGGCCGAAAAAGTGACGTCCCCCCCCCCAACCGGGGGGTTCCAGAATAGACCCGGAAATATTCCAAAGTCTTTCAGCACTTTCAGATAAGCTCCTTCAGAATTCATATCCAAGTTATCTAAGCTCATTATCGCTTTCTTTAACTCTTATGCCTTCTGAGCGACTATCTTGTACGAATATTTTGAAGAAGAGCACGATGGAATTGTTAAAGCTATCTTTTAGCATTCTGGTAAAACAGCACCATTTCTCGCTTTGGACACGATTACATTTTAAAAATTGCAAACCAATTATTAATCATTGTTCTGGGTTTGCAAGATTTTGTCCAAATATTTCGAGTCTGCTATGTACGTGAGGGTGTTTCGAAAAGTAAAGATACAACACGCAGAGGAGGGAGGAGAAAGTTTTGGTGAATACGTTGGCAACGATGGCTTTAACCTTGAACCTTTCGCTTTCCCCTGGAGCTCGTTAGCCATTCCCGAAATATATCTGGTTCGAGTAGTACGTTTTTACAATGAGTGCAACGATTCAGAATCCCTCCAAATTTGAAGTGCCCTCCATCATACGTTTTCTTAATGCAAAAGTTGAGCGCCCATAGAAAAGTTACATAGAAATTGCATCCTTTACCAAACTTTGCAACGTATGGACAATTCAAAAGAAACGTAGGAGAATGCTGAGAAGTGGTGTCCGCTTGCTTCATGGCATTGCTCGGCCTCGCGTAGCAATTGAAACCAGAGCACTAATTCCTCTACCTGATGAAGCATCTTGCAGGACGAAACTTCCACGACAATGATGAAATCAAAGCTGAAGTTGAAATATGATTTCCACAACAGGCGGTAGACTTCTATGACTGTGGGGTACAAAAGCTTGCACGGAGACTTAACAAATACTTGGCAACTATGTCGAAAAATAAAGCGTGTATAAGTAATTTGTAATGGACGTTTTATCAATCAAAATGTTTTGAATGGATATGAGGCATTGTATCTTTACTTTCCGAAACGTCCTCGTATGTCTGTTGAACCCTTTGCACTCCGAAAGATAATAAGATGCATAATTATACACGTGTGAGTGTAAGGATTGATTTAGCGCTTTAGGAAGCTGAAAAATATTAATTTGTTTCAATTCTTAAAAATTAATCCGTTTTTGCTACTGTATGGTTTTTATAATGAGCGCTATCCAACAAGAATGTGTAAAAGATGCTTCATTCAGAATGTCGAGTCTGACTCGACATAAGAGTGCAAAGGGTTAAAAATCAATTTCTTTATTTGAATGATGTCAGATAGTCGATATTTGTTCCGCGGAAAACAGCACGTTGTTATATGCTTGTTCATAGTCGTTTAAATTTTAGGTTGAATGCTATTATCTATGGAACTATTTCCATTTATTGACAGCTGCGATAACTTTGTTCATTAAAATGCCTGCCTACATTAAAATTATTCCAAGCGAAAATTTTATTTCGCAATATTTTGAACTGGAAGTTAAAAGCATTATCTGTATTTAATTAAATGAAATTACCTTGATGTAAATGGCTCTCATTTAGCAAGCGATAGAAAAAGGTTTTAAATACGAGTTCCGAATAAAATTGATGTTTTCTAAATGGAACTCGAAATAATTCCTAAAATTTTAAAAGTATGAAATATAAGTTTATACCAATTTTACCAGCAAAATTACCGTAAAGGCAGTGAAATATTTAGCTGCGGGGAAATTAGTTCGAGCTAAAGTTGGGATTTTAACGCAAGATATGCAAGAACAAATAAATTTGTATCTAAGTTGTGAGCAAGGTATTTTATTGAGTTTTACCCCAAGGTGTAAAATGTGTAAAATATATATTTTTTCTGGGGAAAATTAGCATTTTCCAATAAATACAGAACTTGTCTTGAGATGTTGGTTTTCTGTCCCGTAACAAATTTAAAAAACATGCCGTTTTGAATTTCGTGTAGAATTGAGAATGCAAACAATGAATTTACCAAAATAGCTTCATAACTGTCTTTTTGAAAATTTAGTTAGTATTGAAATATGTACACAAATTTTCTGAAAAGCTTCGGAAGATTTCGTCGGCAAATTCAAATCGTTTGTTCTGAGTATTGTTATTATTTGTACCGAGTCATGAAAGAAATGAGTTTATTACAATCAGTTTTCACATTTCCAAGCTATGTAGGCATTCTTTAAATTGTACATTATCCTAAAGCTACGTTGAGTTGGTCCATTTTCTGTTGCAATCCTCGATTTTGGGAGTCTCGTGGGGGCTCACCTAATAAGTTGCCACCATTGCATATAAATTTGCTTCGTTTAACTATAGCCATTCACCGTTTAGACATTGCATCTAAATAGTGATTGAAAAATTCTCCAGGCACAATACTGTAAAATTTTTTAGCATAATTGTTTTATAGGTTGGACATTATCTGCAAATTGCGAAATGTATGTTGCAAAGATCATTCAAAACGCTCTACAAGACGCACCGTTGGACCTAGAAATATCGAATTTGGTACGTAATTACTCCTTGGGTAGTAGGTGCTCACTAAGAAAGGGTTTAACTATCAAAGGGTTACTATCTAATCAGATGACGCATTCTGTTTTGGGAATGTGCTGCCATTTTCATTAGACTGAGATTGCACGAAAATCTTACTTTATTCATAGATTCCTCATAGTTTTCTACCAAATTATACCGTCTATGGATGGCTTAATTTTAGCTTATACATTTAAAAATACGATAATTCTATCCACGTACGACGTAGTGCAAAACAGTTGAGTGGTTAATTAAAAATTAATCGAAATTTTAAAGTTTTTCCTCAATTTTTGGAGGGTGTTAATAATTTCAAATGAGCAAGAATTCCTGAATTCTATCGATGTTAACGGTATCATTGCTGAGTTTTCGTCGTCAAAAGACGGGCGGGTAACGTTTTCAAAAAAATATGAATCTATTTTTTTGGTCTCAAATTTGTGTTGCATGTTGTTAGTTTTCTATCATTATTAATTTATTTATATTATTTGACAACATACATTTTTGTAAGTTTGATTTCATAGTAAAAGTTTTCTTGATATTTTTTAATACTGTTGTCATGAATAATCGCGGAAGCCATTTTCCATTATTAATATCGTCCTTATTGTTCTTTACTATAAGGTTTAATTTTGTTGTATTAATTTTTGTGATAGATTTTTACTAAATTTTTCTATATATGATTTATACAACTTTCGATATGTATAGTATAAAAAATGAAAAGTAATTCGAAAAAGATAAAAAAATAATTTGTTTATTTAAAATAATTAAGTGTCCCTTTATTTCTATAACTTTTAACTTATTTTATTTATATTCTTTTTTGGGAAGGGGGAAGGATAAATATATTGGCCAATGTAACACACGAGCAGGCCGAAATATCAGATTGCTGCAGGTGTGAAAATTTCTTGAGCCGTACTTGAGTTTTTCACACCAAATTTCGTCATGCTGTGTAATTTGAATTCTGTTGGTTTTTCTTTAAAAATTACAATCACCGGACAAAAAAAATTAGCCACCCTAGTGCGCAAGCACAGATAAATCGTATTATGACTTGGGCCCGCTCACTGCAGTGACCACGAACATGAACCAGCATGTTTATTTTAACATTCTGGATGACCAGGTGTTGCCTTTCAGTCAACATTTGCATGATGAGTATGCTCTTGTTACTCCTATTTTTCAAGATGACAACAACACAGTTCATCGGGCTGGAAGAATATGCTACTGGTTTGATGAACACTCAAATACCCTATAGCATCTCGACTGGCCTGCAAAATCACCTGACCTAAACACCTAAAAAAAATCTGCGAGACATTTTGGAACAGCGGGTAAAACGCCGAAATCAGCATCCCCGCAATTTGGTGGATTTGCGCTTTCAAATCCTCAGCGAGTGGCTTAAACTTGATGCGACGTACCTGCAAAACCTTGTGGACTCGCTTCCTAACCGAATCCAGGCGATTATCAAGTCCAGAGACGGAGTTACACTGTATTAAATGCCTTTCATGATTTCACTTGGGGTGACCAATTTGTTTGTCCGGTGAGTGTAGTACTAAGTATATAAAACATGGAATTTTCAGTCTTCAATTCAATTAATAAAATTTTGATTTCTTTTCCAGTGCCCGTATTTTTGGAATAAAGAATTTGCCTGAAGTCTACTTCCTTTGGCCAGAATTATTCCTGTCCTCCCGAGGATTCTTGGTTTTAGGCGCAGATTATCCCATTCGAGGATCTTGCGCCAGGGAAAGTCAAATCCTGTCCTTCGAAGAACGTCCTGTGCTGATGCAGTCTTCCTAACACCCAACGTACTTTGGATTCTTAACGCAAAGGGAGAGCTGAAAGGGAAGCGGATGTTACAGTTGTGCAATGCTCCATTCATTTCTTGGTGGAGGCCGAGGCAACTTTCTTCATGGTTGTATCCTCAGTCACATCTGACTGTGCATTAAGTAAGTCCACATATATTTGGAACCCGCTATGATCAGATCTGGGTTTTGTTGAGTATTTGAAGATGACTCTTTTGCGGTATTCTGAATGAGTAAGGAAGGATTGTGATCTGAATACATTTTAAAAAAATTCGCATAACTAAACTTTTAAACACGATATTCTGTCGACTGTCAGTATTGAAGAGAATAAAAAAATTCTTTGGGAAAAAAAAACATTCGCTGGATTGCAATTAAAATTCAACTGTAGCCAAAGTTTGTTCAGTATTTGTCTTAAAATTAGTAACCAAATTGCTTCAGCAAATTTTTTGAGAAGAAATTGCAAATTTTTTAAAAGCAATTTCGAGTATACAATTCCAACTGCCATAACAATCGTTGCTAATTCATAGGTCTTTCAGTTAATTCGTATCATCTTGTACATCCAACTTACTCATTCGTACGAATAGTTGCTCACGAATTGCTTCTGAAACATTTGTAATTTCACTTAATAAAATTTTTTTAATCATATTTTTATTAATATATTAAAAATAAAAATATTTTAATTATTTTTCTAATTTTTAGCCATTTATCATTATTATAAATACCTTGAAATCAATTTTTCCTCAAATTCGCTCCCAGTCGGAACACGAGTGTGGAATTAAAATTTAATCATATTAATCGATTAACTCGTGTTTAAGATTTGAAAATATTAAAATAGTATGTTATCGTCAAAAACACACAAGGTATATAAAAATTGCAGAAATCTAGGACATCAAGAATTGAGTGAAAAATCGATTACAAGATTCCATCTTTACGGACATGAAACATGTTAAGTGTTTAAAAAGGAAAAATTTACGGAAGTTTTTGCTGCTTCTTCAAAAATTTATTACTTAGTTCATGTTCCAAACTTTGATTAAAAATTTGCGAGACGCGGTAATAAGGTTCGAACACTATTCCCACGAAGGATTCACAATGTTTGTACGTCTGGTACACGATAAACAATTTGTCCTTGATTAGATGTCCTTCATCTGGTGTGCTGTTTAGTGGAAGTTATGACAGATGGAGGTCAGTTCATCGTCGTCATCCTAACGCGATTCAGAATTATACCAAAGTATCTCTCGTTCTGCTTCAAAACTGGTTAAATCAACTAAGATAATGTGATGCATTTATTCAGTACCAATCGTATTTTCATGTGAAGGGATGCACGGAATCTGTCGATTACTTGAACAGATTGAACTACTTTAATTCCCTTTTTACCAAAGTAATATTTGTAAACTTAAAAGCATTCCTTTTTCTTGCCTTTGCCTATCGTATGTGACAAGATAAACACGACCGTGTATACTATATGAATACGGTCACGTCATAACACGGGGCAGCTTATGGAAAACAAAGGTGAAGGAACTAGGTTAATGAGATATATTCCCAACTTTAAATTGTCGAAATAAGATTTCTGGAATATGAATACTAGATATTCTGTGGCAGTTTCAGAGATATTTAGGGAAGTTTATTTCGTAAAACTTGCTATTCGGGATTATAAATTGGTGATAAGTCAAATTTGAGTCCCTGAATTCCACCAGGTTGTGTAAAGAACTGGAAAGGGTTAGTTTCTATAGAAAGGATTTCATTAATTTTTCAAGTGTCACTCCTCAGTTGGGATGGGTTAAATATATTAATAAAATAAACTACTGCAATTCTTCTAGAAGTTGTGTTAGTAATGTTACAGAATGCGAAATCCATCCGATCTGCCATTGTATATGGATTTTCTACAAGTTAACTGACAAATTGTGTTTTTAGAAATATTTTGTGATGAAAGATATGGGATTCGCCGACATTAAACGATTTGAACGTCGTTTTTGTATATTGCTTGATAATTAAGTGGTATGTGAAATACAAATTTTCGAATCCTATCTTTTTTTGAAACAGCAATCGGAAAGAAATAGCAAGCCATGGATCTGCCTATATATCATATATCCGAGAATCGATGCCTTTTCGGTTTCATGCGGATAAATTATGTCAACTTCTACAAAATTCGATTAAAACAAATCTTGATCTCAACTTATGTCTGCCTGAAACCCAGCATGACTAGTATAAATAAACTACGGGAGAATTAAATTCTGAAATGCATCTAACGTACTCGATGGATATTTTCTTAAATAATGCTGCAGGTTTAGTTTTCGATTGGCATGAAAAGTGAAATCCTAGAAACAGTTTGCCCAAGTTGGGCGATTTTGGATTTCGCTCGAAGTGGTTAAGTCTCAAAAGCTAAGGCTTTTGAACAGGCTTTACGTCCGAAGGTCACAGTTAGTATTTTAGTATTTAAATAAAAATTTGACAGAATATTTGACGATTGTATTAAGCATTTTATTCAGATACCTTCAAATTTATTAATACGTTTCCTAGAAATTATGCTATTCATCGATAGACATCGGCAAGTCCACTAGTAGGATTTCCTCCAGGGAATACTGGGTAAAGTGATGTATTAAAGTTTGAGCATATTGCTTATTCTACGATAAAAGCGTTATTTTAAAAGGAATACATTTAAAAAATACTCTTTATATTGGAGAAGAATTATTGTTGTACCCAAATGTTGTGTCTATGATGTGGATCTTTCAGTATTGGAAGAAGTATGATAAAATCCGCTTCGCTTTAAATTTTATGAAATTCCAATAAATGAATGTTTCGGAAGAGTTTGAAATATATGTATAGACAAAAGTTTTTATGAAAATATATTGCCGTTCTTCATGGTTAAGTGGGGGTCGTTGGACATGAGTGGTATAGAAGTAGGGATAAAATGAGGCTGTGATAAGATGAGAACAACGTATCGTAGTAGTGAGCAATGTGTGGAGTGAGTAATGTGTAGTATCGTGGACAATTTGTGTTCGAGTCGGAAATGTGCAGTGGTCGTGGACAAAGTGTGGTGGAGTCGGAAATGTGTCGTGTTCGTGCGCAGTGTGGAGTCGGAAAGGTGTAGTGGTCGTGGGCAATGTGTGGTAGTGAGATATGTGTAATGGTCGTGGGCAATGTGTGATGGAGTGAGAAATGTGTAGTGATCGTTTCTAATGTGTGGGGTGAGAAATGTGTCATGGTCGTGGGAAATTGAATGATGGGCTGTGGAGTGAAGATGTATTCGTGTGCAATGTGTGGAGGAGTGAAAAATGCGTCGTTGGCAGTGCGTGGTGAAGTGAGAAATGTGTCGTAGTCGCGGGTAATGTGTGGAGTGAAAATTTGTCTTGGTCGTGGCAAGTGAGAAATGTGTCGTAGTCGTTGGTAAAGTATGAGTGAGAAATGGGTCGTGAGCAATGTGTGGTGGAGTGAGAAATATGTAGCGGTCGTAGATAATGTGTGGAGTGAATGTCTTGGTGGTGGATAATGTGTTGTGGCCAGAAAAATGTGTCGTGGGCAATGTATGGTTGAGTGAGAAGTGTGTCGTGGGCAATGCGTGGTGGAGTGAGAAGTGTGTCGTGGGCAATGTGTGATGGAGTGAGAAGTGTGGCGTGGGCAATGTGTGGTGGAGTGTGAACTGAAGATTTGTTTGTGGTCAAAATGGAATGGAGTGAGAAATGTGTTATGGTCGTTGGCATTGTGTGGAGTGAAAAAGTTGAGACCTGCTGTTAAAGTGTAGTTTAATTTTGGTAGTAAAGGTGGGAAATATATACGTGTAGGATGAAAACTTTGTTACAAGTCGGGAGAATTTTTTCTTTTATCGTATTGCTTTATTCGGCATTATCACACCGCGCCAATTTTCACTTCGACTCCCTAAGAATTCATTTTCATCCCTGAAATTTAGGCATGGCACAGGTTACTCTTCTAATAGAATCAATGAAATATGACCTAAAATAAATTTTTGGGTGAAATTGTCCAACTGTAATCTTGTTAATATAAAGGCCATGTTGAATGTTTGATACTGGTTATTAAAAATCGTTATTAACTCTTCGGTTTATTACTTGAACCCCATTTTCATAGGGTAATGCCACTCTATCATTAAACAAAAATCATGGCGCCAATACAAAAGGATTCATTTCATAGATGGAAAAACAGTGCTCCATAAGTCTTCTGTGCAAAATCCGTGTGTCTTTTTAATAAATTTCTTTGGACAGTGATGTCATAGAATAAACAATATGCTCAAACTTTGTCATTTTTCCCAGTATTCCTTGATAACAATTCCTTGTACACTCCACGATATCGACCGATGAATAGCATAATTTCTAGGAAACGTGTTAATAAATTTGAAGGTATCTGAATGAAAAGCTTAATACAATCGTCAAATATTCTATCAAGTTTCATTTAAATACTAAAATACTGCCTGAGACCTTCGGATGTGAAGCCTTTCAAAAGCCTCAGCTTTTGAGACTTCACCACTTCCAGCGAAATCCAAAATCTCCGAACTTGAGAACCGTTTCTAGGATTTCACTTTCATGCCATTCGAAAACTAAACCTGCAGCATTATTTAAGAAAATATCCATCGAGTACGTTAGATGCATTTCAGAATTGAATTCTCCCGTAGTTTATTTATACTAGTCATGCTGGAATTCAGGCAGACATAAGTTGAGATCGAGATTTGTTTTAATCGAATTTTGTAAAAGTTGAAATAATTTCTCCGCATGAAACCGAAAAGGCATTAATTCTGGGATATATATGATATATCGGCAGATCCATGGCTTGCTACTTTTCGATTGCTGTTTTAAAAAAAAGGTAGGATTCGAAAGTTTGTATTTCATATACCATTTAAATATCAAGCAATGTAAAAAAACGACGTTCAAATTCGTTCACTGTCGGCGATTCTCATGTCTTTCATCTCGAAATATTTCTAAAGTTACAATTTGTTAGTTTTATTTGTAGAAAATCCATATAAAATGGCAGATGGGATACATTTCACATTCTGTAACATTACTAACACAACTTCTAGAAGAATTGCAGTAGTTTATTTCATTAATACATTTAACCGATCCCAACTGAGGAGTGACACTTGAAAAATTAATGAAATATTTTCTAGAAACTAATCCTTTCCAGTTCTTTGCACAACCTGGTGGAATTCAGGGACTCAAATTTCATTTACCACCAATTTACAATCCCGAATAGCGAGTTTTACGAAATAAATTTGCCTAAATATCTCTGAAACTGCCACAGAATATCTAGTATTCATATTCCATAAATCTTATATTCCCAGCTTTATATCATCGATATATCAATAACCTAGTTCATTCACCTTTGTTTTCCATATGCTGCCCCGTGTTGTGACGTGACCGTATTCATATAGCATACAGGGTCGTGTTTATCATGTCACATATGATAGGCAAAGATAAGAAAGGCATGCTTTTAAGTTTACAAACATTACTTTAGTAAAAAGGGAATTAAAGTAGTTCAATCTGTTCAAGTAATCGACTGGTTCCGTGCATCCCTTCACATGAAAATATGATAGGTACTGAATAAATGCATCAAATTACTTGGTTTTTTAGCCAGTTTTGAGGCATCATGAGTTACTTCAGTATAATTCGGAATCGCGTTAGGATGACGAAGACGACAGTCGAACTAACCTTCCCCTCTCCTAACTTCCACACCAGATGAAGGACATCTAACCAAGTACAAATGATTTATCGCGTACCAGACATACATTGTGGATCCTTTGTGGGAACAGTATTCGATCCTTATTGCCACGGCTGGCATCAAACTTAGAATAAAATTGAAACATCAACTAAATAATGAATTGAGAAAAGCAAGAAAAAGTTCCCGGGCAAGAAAAATGTTTTTATTGAAATTAATGTGTCAGAAATAATTCGAGATGAGAGCGTACTGTTCAGAATTGTAACTATTCGGACGAATGAGTAGTTGGATGTGCAAGATCTCCATTAATTAAAAGACCTATGACTTAGCAACGATGGTTATGACAGCTGGAATTGAAATAATATACTCGAAAATGCATGAAAAAATGTGTAGTTTCGTTTCAGAAAATTTACTGAAGCGATTTGGTTACTAATTTTAAGACAAATACTGAACATGCTTTCGATTACTGTTGAATTTTTATTGCAATCCCGCGAATGTTTTTTTCAAGAATTATTCTCTCCAATACTGACAGTCGACAGAATAATGCCGTGCTTAGAAGTTTTTAGTTATGTGAATTTTCTTAAAATGCATTTACATCGCATCCTTCCTTACTCATTCAGAATATCGCGGCAGAGTAATCTTCAAATTCTTGGTAGAATTGAGTTCTGATCAGCGAAGATTCCAAATTTGTGGTCTTGTCACTCCGTCATTTGGCTACGTCAAACTAGCGTGATTCCTCTTCTAGAACTGTATATGAAACAAAATATGCAACTGCAATGTTTTAACAGAATTCTTACACTAACAAATGGAATTTCCGAAATGGTTTTTACAAATTACTGTTGTCTTTGATCAAACTTGGAATTCTTTTTGTCTTCCAGTAAACTGAACAATCGATAAAAAAATACAATTTTATTTGATGGTAAAGGAATGAAATGACTTAAAAGGATTTATGATCTGAAGGATAATCTTTTGCTGGTTTATCAGGACTCTTTAAATTCTTTTTACCAAGTTCTAATTAGTCATGACTACCCGAATTGAAATCAGAACAATGGATGAAAGCATTAAATTTGGAATATTATGTTACAGTAGGATTCATTTTGTGAAATCCGTAGATTTGACTATGGGCATCCCTGCTAAAATTTTGTACGATTTCCTTCATCTATGGTAAAATACTTAATTATTTCATTAGCTGTATTCTGAAGTTCCTTTTAAAATTCTCTTTATCACCACTTTTGATCTTCTTGCAGCGGACTCAAAGCCATGTAGAATTTTAGATTACTTGCAACAACTTTGGAATCTAATTCTGATAATGCCGGATTCTAGAAAGGCGGCCTTTCTATTTACTTCAAGATTTGGCGCAGTATAGCCTAATATGGCTATTGTGCCATAAAACCCACAACAACTATTTACTTCAAATGAAATTTGAGTACCGGGACATCTAATAATGGAATTTTGCTCGTACATATCAAACGTAATTCCAAGAAGACTGTAAAGGATAAAAGTTCACTTGCTTTTGCCGACGATGAAGCTGCAAAAAAGACGGTCGAAACCAGCCATTTGCTATCATTACTCGCCTGTAGAAGGGGATGCTTGGTAGACCAAACTTCGATCCTCCCTGCTGCGAAAGAAGCGTTTTCTCAGAGATGGTGTCGATGTCTCAAAAAATCTAGTAAGTTGGATAAACTATTTTCCTCATTTATAATTACGATTTTATTTGGAAATGACATGTATTCTTAGATTGTATTGAGCTCTTAGAACTAACGAGTTGCAACTTCTGTTATTGAGTTCCATCCGGTAAAATTAAACACTCAGCCAGGTCCGGTTTCACCATTAAGTGCCCTTTGAGGAATTCATCTTGGGTTTGGTGCAGCTTGTCCTGACCTTGTGCGATTAAACTTCAAACTTACTTTGCCTTACCTTACTTATCATTTTGGTCATGGACAAACTCGTGGCTTTCAACAAATGCTTGTGGCAATGAATATCGCGTTCGTCGGATTTCTGCCCCTCTTAATATTGAATTGCTGCATGTATTTAAAAATAACTATAAATGTTTTAAGAATGTTAATGAGTTATTGTTTAAAATGCAAGTTAATGAATATTACTGAAACTGGTTTCCCTTTAGCGCAATTTAAATGTCATTAATTTAAAACAATTTAGTATTTAATATCAAATGTGTTTATATTTAGCTGTGCATGTAAATATTGTATTGGTAAAGGGTGCATAGATTTTTCTTTGCCTAAGGGCCTGTATTCAACTGAATTATGTAAACAAAATCCTGTTTAAAAATATATTCGTGGGTTTCCAATATAGATTATCCAGTAGTGTATATACTTTTTTTAAGTACTACTTTTTCATTAATTTTAACAAATTTTTTAAAATCAGTTTAAATAAAATTTTGTAACAGCGCTTTTACTTTATATAACCTCATAAACAAGATGAGATTATGAATAATCAATGTGAATATTTTGTCTCGTATCCGAGAGATACGAGGTTTAGGGAATTTTAGCAACAAAGGCTGTTGTAATAAGTAAATTTCAAAAAATATTCATTCCAAAATTCGTTTCAATCTGCTTAAAAATTAAAATTGCCATCAGGAGTTGGGACTAGAAAAATTGCCGATCCAATTCGGTCAAGACAAAAAAAATGGCGTCCTTCTAGAAGGCCGGCCATATTCTTTCCCGTGAATATTTTAATGGCTCTCGTGCGACTAAGCAAAAATAAATATTAGACTTTTCAGTTTATTTCTAATTAACGCTTTAACAGATTTCAAAACATTAGGTATTTTTTTTAACTTAATAATGTTTTTAGGCTGGCATTGTCTGTAAATTGCGTGATAAATACTTTTATTTATATTTTTTCTTTCAGATGTCACTTGATGATGTGGCGATGAACTAATCGGAAGGATTTTGCATTGAGCCATTATCGAGCTGCTCTTGGAATTCTTAACGAATACGCCACCGGTCAACTTTTTAAAAATCACGCCTTTAACACGAAAGTACGATGTTATCTCGAAAAGACTTCGAATAGGTCTCGCATATTTAACACAAGTACCTTTTACACTCTGACCCTGCACATGTTTGCAGCAGGTGCAATTGCATTTTAACTGTAAAGCACATCTTATGTGAATGCAAAGATTTTAATCGTCAACGACAAGCCCACTTTGGAGCAATAACCGTAACTTTACTTGAAATCTTGGGTGCTAACCACCATGTTAATATATTTGCATTTTAAAAAGACATTCAGTTAATTAACACGATTTCATTTTGTTGAATTTTTATTTCCCTGTGTGATTCGTAATTAACGAGTGTTTGGCGCAGTATGGCCAAACTTGGCCCTTGCGCCATAAAAACCTACAACCAACCTACCTACCTATCTTGACGAATACAAAATTAACAGCATATATTAAAAATCTGGAGTCTGGCAGCTTGCACAGCTTTTGGTACTTTCTCAAGCTGATTATGTAACATTAAACTTTTTTAATGCTGTAGGTTGGAGATGATTGAAATATCCCGTATTGTCTGCAATCATTTTATGGAAACTTGTTTAAACAACATCCTTTTGAAGGATTGCTGTTCCTGTTTCAAGAACCAAAAACCTTAAATATTTCCAGAATTTGTTCTCGAAATGACTAATTTTGCGAACATCTTATTTTAATTATCTTGCTTATTATAGAAATTTGAAATCTTGTGGCATTACGTGAATGCTCATGATTATGTGTTTTTACAGGGCAATGTGTATTTTTGTCTTAATGACATTAAAATTTAATTTTTAACTCTTTCGCGTTCATTGGTTTCGCAGTGAAACCGCATATTGAGCATTTTTTTACTGGTCATGAATGAAACGTAGCGTAATTTTTCTTTCATAACTTAAGAGCCTTATATTTGGCCAACTTATATAAAAATTCTAGTTCAAAACGGTTAGTATTCGGAAAGATATCGGCATTACAAGAGCTAAATTGCTTTTGATCTCTAAGAGAAATAAAATGATGAGGGTTCTTGCACAAATTGATATGTTTTAGAATTGAATCTTCGAAAGTAGTATTGAATTTTATGAAGGTTGAATATCTGAATACTCACGTATACTTGCAATTTAAATTATGTATTTAATTTGTTTCGATAACTTATTCGGAGGAAAAATTGCCAGTTACCGTTCATTGATTTCACTGTGAAACCACAAATTTTCTTGAAAATAAAAAATGTCAATTTTTTTTCCTTTATATATTTATGATCAGCTACTTTTCAAATACTCATTTTTGAAGTAAATTTAGTATTTTCAAAACGAAACGTGTAGTGAACTTGAAAGGGTTAAACCAATTAAAATAGTGCAAGTAATCTAGATTGCTATGGCACGTCAATTTAAAACTATGAAACTGTTTATAGAGATAGATCTGCCAGCATCCCTAAGTATTGAAATCTTGGATATAATTTATTAGCTGCATCTAGCATTGTCATTACTGATAACTTATTATATTGCTAAAGCATTCCTAGACATATTTTAATTTTATAAAGATCTCAAATCGATTGATTTAGATGATAGTTTCCATTCGTTACACGAGTTTTAAGCCCTCAGTTTTCAGTGTAGGATTCTGAAACAATAAAAATTGGTTTTGTTTCCTGCATTTAGTTCATGGCAAAAATTAAAAATTTTTCAGAGTAATGTAGGAGCTAAAACTCGAAATTAACTTAATATTAAGCAAAATGTATTTGATAAATATGGTTGAAAATGTTCTGTTGCAAATAATGTAATTTTTACAAACAATTTTGCTAGTATCTATGACCAGACTAATTGCTATTGTTATTATACAAGAACAAATTTAATAACTTTTAAAAAAACGCACTTTAATTAGTTTGATAAAGTAGAATTTTAATTTTCTACCTTTTTAGTCTTTACTTTATAGTTCATTATTAAAATATTATGGAATTCATTTTTTCTCAAATTCACTACCAGGTGGTGCCGCAAGGATGGAATCAAAATTTAATCGATTCACTGATAATTAAGTTTTGAAAATATCAAAATATTGTTTTGTAAACGGGAACTCACAACTGTAAAATGTTTCAAAACTCTAATATATCGGGCAATGAGTGAAAAATTGATTACAAAATTCCAGCTTCACGAATAAGAAATAAGTTAAATAAACTTAATTAAAAAAAGTTTTTAAAAACGCGTTTTTATTGCTTGACTGAACAGCAGAATTCTTTATTACAATTATTCACTCCTTTTTAACCTTGAGATCTACTGTTTCTGAATATCAGTATGAGGTGGCGCCACTGGTACGGATTAAAATTTCATTTAATTATTATCTGATAATTAAGTCTTAAAAATATTAAAATATTATATTGTCATCGAGAATGTACAGGTGTGCAAATTTTCAATCCTCTACTACATCAGAAAATAAATGCAAAATCGATTACAAAATTCCATCCTAACAAATATGAAACAAGTGAAGTTAAATAAATGTGTGTACTTATCATTCGTTTATATACAAATTATGAATCATTATGGATTTTATTTTAAATGTTAATTCATTAAATGTTGTCAATTTTGTAGAAGTTTAATATCGCTGATATAATTATTTTAAAAAATTGTTCAAAATTCCTTTTATTGTATTTCACTTTTCATGACTTCATGTACTTCAAGATATACTAGAATGCCTAGCAGGCATTTTTTCCAGACGTTCTAGTACATCTGTTTTCAATTGCTATAGATTGCACAATAAAAACAATCCTCAAAGATATGTTAATCCTACACTTTACGAATTTAATTTTCCAGTAAAAATTATGTAAATGTGTATTAATGAATATAAGCTTTGCAGGGCACGTTTTATAGAATTTCGACGTTAATTTTTATTGAAGATTTCTTCAATATAAGCTGAATTTTTCAAGTGTAAAATGTAGCAAATTATTCTGTCAGTCGATTAATCATTATAAAAAATTAATTAGAAAAAAGGACGTTCTAAATATGGAAAGCTGCAGTGTTGGATTAACACTAAATTAACTGTTAAAATGTATAACTCGAAACATTTTCCGGAATATTTGTTCAGTTATCTATGTAAATAAGCTAATGGGTATTACTCATTTATCGCATCCATTTACAAATTTTTGAAACTTTATTTTTATTGATAGTTTAAAATCCTGTTATCATATGTTTAAAATAGTGAATCCGAAGTATTTGTCTCAGAATTTTCTGAAAATACTTTTTTAGGAGGAGGAGGTGTCAATGCCATTTCATTTAAAATTCAGTTAAGATTAAACCCTCCCTTTTTCCATCAAAGGATTACTGATTGGCTTGACCGGTCAGCCAATCGGGAATCCTCTGAAATTTCGAAAACACTATCTGATCGCCATGCCTGATCATCATGGGGATCAATGTGTTTCAGATTCATTTGTCTAATAAAGGTACAATTAGGTATGTTTCTATTAATAAAATATTTTATTTTTATAAAAATATTGAATGGATGTGATAAATGCAAATTTCTTTCATTTAAGCAATGAGAATAAAAATATTGAAATGCTAAATGATTATTTTCCTTAAGTTTGCAGAATTCTCTTTCATATATGTTAAATTTTAATTCATACTCAGAAATAAGAGATTAGCATTTTTTATGCATGAAAGGAAAAAAAATATACAAGAATATTTTAAAACTCGTAATGTGTTCAAAGCAATTTGTTATAAAATTGCTTTAGATTTGATTTTTTAATGCTAGCTTGTTTGTAGATGTAATAGTTTTCTCTTGAGAATAAAGGTCCAAATAATTCAGCTAAGTAAATGTAGAAATTTCTGTTGGTGTTTTCCATTTCTAATGTATGTATATATTATCTCTAATTATGTTATGATATTGTAATTCATATTTGGGTCTTTGTATGACAAATATGTAAATAAAGTTCTCATTTCGTTTCCATCTGTGTATTTGGCTGCATTTTGTGTTAATCTCTAAGCTATAGTTTGCAAACATTTCCGAGAAATTGAATTCTTCGGACTGAAATTTTAAAATGATTACAATGTATTGGCATGCATTTTGACAGTTTAAATATATTGACTTTTTTTAAAATTCGGAAAATTTAGAGACGGTCCAAAAAGGTGTGTACTTTACACAAAACATTTAGCACGTGGAACGATACTCAACTTTCAATGTTCTATCCATGACTCCCAGTCGCTCGAAATTTTCGGTTCAGTTTATCAAGAAAAAACGTTTGGAATAGGGCCCCCCCCCAGAGATAAATTCGCGAAAAGTTCTTCGAATTTTAGTCTCACGCACTTCTATCTCTGTAATATTAATTGGGAAATTCTAAAGACACATACGAGGGTTGATCCAAAAGTATAGACAGATACCTTTCTCTCAAGGCTAGAACCCGCAGAGTGAAGACGCTTAGCGGATCTTGAACTGTTCCACGCATGCGTCGAAAGTTGCTAGATTGTAGCTCACGCCACTTCTGTACACTAGAGTGTGAAGAATGTATTCACCGTGCTGTCATCGCATTGGCTATGGCAGAGAAAGCTGACTTGAAGTCTGCGTTCGGTCTCTTTGAATGTTTAATCTCCTTGCTTCATGTCCGTAAACCAACGATTCATCCTCTGTTACAATTTTCAAAAAGTTTTCCTTGTTTAAAGAGATCGAGGGCAACTGAAAGGCAGTCTTCTTTTTGGTCTGTAGAGAACTGTTTTGGCTCAAATTTGGAAAACATGCGTCTCGTACTCAAATCTTCAATCCAAATGGACTGAACTGAAATATATTTAACTAGCAATACCCGCACGGCGTTGCCCGTGCCAAAAAGAAATCAAAACTGTGAAAACCAGCGGGAGTGTTCTCCCCTAAACTTTCTCGTATACTTCCCCCAAAAGGTGCCGTTTCTCCTTCCCCCGCGTGGCTAAAAAAATTCGAACCTACTGTTATCCAGAATCCAATGACTATCAGAAGGTTTTTCATTATAGTGATTGAAAAATATCTAGGTAAAGAATTCAAAGAGATGCGTACCGATTAAAACGCATCTATCGCACACTGCTAGGTTTCACTCTTGCCGTCTCAAGGACAAACTGACGTAATTCTCTCCTTTCGCGAGCACAAACGATTGCTTCCGCACGCATGCGCGTGGAGATAGCGGATTGGTTTCAATGGTAAATTATACAGGCCGACAGTCAACCCTTTGACGGATTTGCCCAAAATTTTATAAGGACCTACATTCATGACGATAAAACTGTGTACCAAATTTTATCCATCTAGCTATTCAAGTTTTTGAGTTATAGTGCTCACCTGACTTGGACATACAGACTTCCCGTTGACGGATTTTGTCCAAAATTTGAAAGAAACCAACAAATTATGTGTCAAGACCACATACCAAATTTCATCCCCGTAGCTCTAATAGTTTTCGAGTTATCGTGTTCACAGACAGACATGATTCCAAATTGTGATTTTCGGACTCGGGAAGGTCTAAAACGTGGAGATTCGTCAAAATCTCGAGTTCGAATTTTTTGACGATTACAATACTTTCTCTTCGTATACGAGAAAGTAAAAAGTATAAATCAAAACGCGATCCAGCGAGGTTAAAAATGGTCTATCAAGAGCTTAAAAAAAAAAAAAAAAATCTTTGCCAACATGCTTCGTAAATTCACTGTACCACCTCGTTCCGCGAAGAAAATCTTTCGGCTCATCACGGAAAAAATGATTAAAATTCAAAGAAATAAGACATTTTAACCGTTGTTATTTTAAATCAAAAATGCATATTCACTTTATTACCTCGTAAAATTTGAAAGCGATGACAAAATTAGAACCTCGGATGGAGGCATTTTAGTTTTTAGATTGCAATTTCGGGAAGAAAATCGATTATTTTTTAAAAATTTCTTAAAATTCAGGAAATAACGGTAGACGTTCGAAACAAATCTGATTAGGAAGAAAATTGTTCTTTCCGGTGATGTATCTATTTTTCTTCCTACGATTATCAAAACCTATTGATTGAGAAATTAGCGCGAAAAACTATCCAAAATAACACAAAATATTAAATTTTCTAGATAAAATTTAAAAATTTGGGCTTCGAGGTGCATTGAGTCACGATTACGACTGCCTGTCTGCTAAATGTCATAGCTGTAATTGCGATAGATTAATCTGGACATCGAACGCAGTCGCACACAAACATTTCCTTTTATAAGTATAGATGCTGCCACTCTTCAGAAAATTCACAAATAGTGATGCGATTATTTTCACGCGTAGGTGAAAACTCCAGTCCTTAAACCTTTTACATCCACATAAACCTTCCTGAACCTCAAATTTTTATTAATCCTAAATGATAAATTTAGTGCAACTCGTATAAAATTCGATTTCGAAATGATTTTACAGAAAGTTTCTTTTCTTGTATGCTGATAATATATTGATTAAAATTTCAAATAATATTGGAAACAAGGCAGGTGAATGCAGACTTCGAAGATTAAATCTTTCATTATTAATGGCAACGATTTTTTTCCTTTTTCGGATATTATTAGCCTCATATCCAAAAGAATTTCACGATAATAAATAACAGAGAATTAATGATAACAATGGGGTAAAATCATGATAATAGCCCACTCAAAATTTACTTTTGGAACAATGCACAAATCAAAGTACAATAAATAGAGATTGCTGTTTCTTTTGAAAAGTCTTTTATTCAGAAACATGTACTGTAAATGTAGTAGAAGGTGTGAGATACGCATCATTATATAAACTTGAAATCCTGTTTATCTTATTATTTTGCTCTAATTTGAAATCGAAGTTCTTGTTAGGAGTGTTACTGCATTTCAAAGATATTTTTCAAAATCATTTTAAGATTTCGTTTGATAGTAACTAATTCTACAAGAAATTCACTATAGTTATAAAACACTTTCAAACTTGGAAGTATGCATAACACATGTGCCAAAATTCTTGATATAAAATAATGACAGCCGTACATATGCTAAAATTTTAGTTTGGCTCTGCCGTACCAGTATAACGGTTAAATTCTAACCATTAACCCTTTGCACCCGAGAGACGACTCTCAGTCACCATTCTAGACGGCCATAATTTTGACGGTTCTTTATTTCATTGGTTAAAAGAACTATCTATAAAGTTGCAGAATAATTTTTCAGGAAAAATGAACTTGCACAAACATTTTTACGTTACAAAGCAATAATATAGGTTCGTGCAAATAGGTGGATAATTATGCATCCAGTTACAACTTGTAGCTTTTCCTACTGCAAAGGGATTAAAATTCATAAGTGACAATAGGAAAACTAAGTCTATTCTGGTACCCCCGGTTGGGGTGGGGTGCGGTGGTTAAGGGCGGGCCCCCACCCCACCCGGGGGTACCAGAATAGACCCCTTAAACGCCCAACTAAAACTAAACGATATAAGGAGGAAAAAACGCCTTGAAATTTTACAGAAACTGGATTTCCATCATTCAATTTCTGTTCTCGCCTTTAGATTGGAAAAGGACTTTTATTTCTTTTGTTTCAACACACCGATAATTTTTACCTGTATACATCGGAGGCGTAGCTTGGGTAACCAGCGCCCGGGGCCTAATGTGATTTTTTCGTCACCATTATTGGTTTAGCAAGAGTTGATGGCAACAGGGGTCAGGTTTTTCACCACTTCAATGAAATTACACCTTAAAAATGATTTTAAAACACTATTGCTTTGTTCCCATCTATACCCCCTCCCCTGTTGCTACGCCTCTGGTGTACATTTACAAAATTTTCTACGATCTTTCGAATTAATTAACCCTTTAACCTACGACAACGTATCTGACACGTTTATCTAATTACAGAATGTTTGCTATTTAAATCTGTAATTAAATCAACGTAGCAATTCATTTTAAATACAAAAATCATTTGGACACGCTTAAATGTCTGAAGTATCCTTTACTAACTTAAATAGATTTAAATAATAAAAAATCTTCCAAATGGGTGATGTCATCTAATTAGGAGGCTAAATAAAGTCGTAGGACAAGGGGGTTGAAAATTATTCTGTTAGGATCAACTAAAGACGCAAGGTACAGACGTATTTGAATTTAAAAAAGCTATTAAGAATTAAATACGTTTACTTATTTTTACAAATGTAGGTTTTGACATTGAATTAACCAAAATTAATTTCGAATTATAGAGTATATCTTAGCATTATCTTAATAGGAAATTCAAGGGGCTGGAGTAAAAATTCAAATTCGAATAAAAAATGTTTCAATTAGCCAAATTCCACCATAAACAGAATCCTAATTATCTGGAGAAGAATCGGAGGCAGATAGTAACAACGGCATTTATTTTCTAGCTTTAAAAACATTAAATAAACATTTGCCATCTTGGTGGCTTATAAGACTGGCGTCGCGGGCATCAGTACCTCCTTGCCACCATCTTGATTTCGAAATGCTCTCTGCGTAATCCTTTTCTGTTAGTTTCAAGATGGACTTTTTCATTGTGTCCCTTAAAGCCTTGTTCCAACGGCGTGTGGCTTGGCCAAACTTCGAGTCTCTCGAGGTTCACATTTGTGGACTTTGGTCGGCAGACGCGCCGTAAAAACGGCGCGTAACTTCGCAAGTATCTCCATAGCCGTCTAGTGAGCGGATGCATTGGCGCCGTCTGCCCCTTTGATGTCTGAGCTATTTACCGCTACAACTCGGGAAACCACAGATGCTCTTACAAGCCCCCGAGCGACATCGAATATTCCCGTTCCGACGGCGGGAAGTAACGCGCACCGCGGACAAAATCTGTGGGTTATCTGATCGTGGGTCCGGGGCTTAAACGTGCAGTCTTGTTACTTCTACTATTATCGAAATCCAGCTAATACGTTCACGGCGCTTACCACTGGTGGCTCGCACTGATATGTCCCATAAGGTGGCGAGTACCACTGGGGGCTCACACTTGAATGTTTCAACAGGAGGTGCGTACCACCAACTATTTAGCTCGTTTAGTAACTGGAAAAAATTTCCATATAGTTGAAAATTTAAAAAATGGAAATTGAATGCATATTAATTGAAAAAAATAGGATTTATTTATATTTAAATCTATTTAAGCAGCAAATTTCTATGTGTACGTACGATAATTATTACAAGTTTTGAAATTTACTCAATTTGTTCTGTAGGATGTTGTCAACCAAATAGTTCCTGCAGCGGAGTAGAAGAACTTGTAAGTATTTATTCCCATTTTCTATAAAAATTTTGACACGTATAAAAAGCATACATTATCAGTTTTCTTAAAACCAGATGTTGAACTTTGCCACAACTCCAACTAGAGCCTGTTTAGTGGGTTGCCTACTATGACACAAAATGCACATCCGAGAATAATAGAATTTTTTCACGTAATGTATTTTTTAGTTCAAGTACAGAATGTTTGACTAATAACCCATCTTAAAAACACAAGGCGCTATGTGTTCCTATGGTTAAGGGGCTACAAAAAATAAAACACCAGACCTGAATTAAGGACAATCTATGCTTAAAAAAATTAAACGATAAACTAAATGCTTATACCTCTGCAAAAAACTTTTTATCTTTAAATGTGCTTGTGTATTAAATTTCTTCATGTAAAATAATTAGAAGATTAATTATTATATATAAATTTAAACAAGTATATATATTTTTCTGTAATAGATTTGGAGTATTATAAAGTGTGTGTTGCTTTGGAACTATTAGAAATATTGCTTTCAGGAAAATTCTGGAGTGCTTAAAGTCAAACAGCTTGAGATCTGATTTCTAATATATACTAACAATGCAGTCTTTTTATCGATTTAGAAAATATGTACAATTGTTTGAATGGCATCATACTTGTTAATTACATATATATCTTCGATCATTTTTTCTGAATTGCACTCTTAACAGTTTCATATCCGGAAGTGGCTTAAAATTTTAAGTCTCAAACGTTTTTAGAAAATTTGGATTTTTTTTTAATTTGGCAGGAATTCTAGTAGTTGATTGTATTTCTTATTTCCTTTTCTGTTTTGCTTTTCGTGGATTAAAAGATTAAGTAAAGACCAAAGGACATCCTTCATGTTTACATGAGTTAAATTATTTTTAAGCTAAACACAGTAGTTCAATTCTTTTTTGATCCGTTCATTATTTGGTAATTTTGTTGTTGTTTCTTATTCCACTTGTTCTAGTCCTCAGCTACACCAAGTTCAAGAGTCCTCTCGATTCATGGTAAATGAGGAGAGTGCAGCTTCTGTTGGCACTAGACCTTGGACGCCCGAGGGAAGAAGTCTAACTTTGTCCATTGCCTTTATGCTTTAGCTGGGTATAATGGAATGGCCTTCACGCCTTGGGTAACCCTGCCAGGAGAAATAAACTCCAGATGTACTTCGCCTATTCCACCCAGGGCCACCACCCCCGCCATGATGAGGCAGCATAATAGGACTTGGAGGGGATTTGGTAATTTTAATCTTTTCTGTCAAAACGTAAATTCATCCAATACTCCTAACTAGAGTTGTAAATTTAAAAAAAAAACTTTTTCTGATTTTGGAAATCATAAATGTGTTGCTGTGCTATCAAGTTATTATCGAGTAAGCATGATTTTTTTTTCTGTTCAGGCTTTGGCTAGAGAGGGAAGGAAAAGGATGCAGGGTTAGAGATTTGTTTTGGGTTATTTTTAAATTTCTGAGATTTTTGGAAAAATATCAATGAAAGTTGACAAAAAAAACTGGGCTTTTCCTCTGTTGAGTTTATCTGTCAAACATGTATATTTGGGTCGCTTCACTTATAAAACTGTAGAAAAGACTGATATCTTGAATTTCATAAAATTGTTTTGTGATTTAATAATATGTATTTATTATTGGCTTGTTTAAAACTCTTGAAGACTATTACAATACAGTAAAGCATAATTATAGATAACTTTAAACTAGTAAAAAATATTCTTATTCGTTGACTTTATGTTCACAATTCTGTTGTAAATTATTATTAGGTGGTTGAAATGCTATGGGTAGCGCTACTACTACTTCAACTTCATTAGCGCAAGTAGATAGTCTTCTTCAACGACTTGCAGAAGAAAATGGATTAGATATAGTGGATCAGTTAGCTACAGCAAAACCAGTTCCAGTTGAGGGTTTATCCACTGCTTCGGTGGACAGGTCACTTGCTGAAGAGGATGCCCTTACACGAAGGTAATAACACTCTTTCTTAAAGGGATTTTTATTTTAAAAATTATGTATTGAAATAAAAATAAAATTAATTAATTAAAATTTAATTTAAAGCATGTGTTTTTTTCATAATTATATTTAATATACTGCAAACACGATGCTCATGTATAAATACAAACATCATTTAATATCTGAACAATCTACTTTAATTTCAAAAAATCTACATATGAATGAAAACGTTTTAAATGAGTACTTTTTAAATTAATTTAGTTTTATTAAATGTGCTACACATATCTTGCTAGCTCATCTATATATCGTCACTTAACAAACAATACCATCTATCTCGATTTTTTGAAATTTCAAAGAGGAAGAAAATACTCAATTTTTCTCAACCAATAACGAATATTTCTGAATTTTTTTGACATCTGATGACATAAGACCGCATGTTCCTACAAGATGAGAAAAAATTCAGAAATATTCGTTTATTGGCTGAGAAAAATTGAGTATTTGCTTCCTCTTTAAAATTTCAAAAAATTGAGATAGGTGGATAGGACTTTTTAAGCGACGATATTTAAAATAATATGGTAAAACCTTCAGACAGTTTGCCAGCCCCAACCACTCGACGGATTGCGATAATTTTTATTTCATATGAAAGCTTATGACGTCTAGATATGTCATCAAGGGTCTTCTGCCCCCACCCCCATTTCCGAACGAAATCCAAAAAACATTTTTCCACCATACATTCTCTATGGGGAGATTCCTTTAAAATTATAAAATCTTTCAATTAACTTCATCTAGTTGTAATGTTTTGTACAACTTTCTCACGAATTTCGGCATGAAAGTCTTCATATCCATAAATACAAAATGATATCGCCCTAAATAAACGGTTTCCATCACCTACAATAGGTATTTTGCAATATTTTTGACACGCCATTTTGATGGAATTTTTGGGATTATTGATGAAAATAAAAAGTCATCTCAAAATTAAAATGTTTATTCCAGAAAAACTTCATTCTCTCATTTAGCAAAGCTGCATTCCGTAAACGTTTTTTAACAACAATTAATTTTCTTGTTGCCAATCTAATAAAAATAAATTTCGAAAGGAGTCAAAATCGTTTGCTATTGATTTTAAATTCAATATTAAATAAAACAAAGATAATAATATTTGTAGATGTCTTAACAAAATCGTCTGCTATTAAAACCAAATTATAGAGATGTCTTAACAAATTCGTCTGCTATTAAAATTAAATTAGTTGTTAAACACTTTTACGGAATGTGTCGTTATTAAATGAGGGAATGAAATTGTTTCTGGACCTTTAAACAGTTCACCAGCCACAACCACCCGACGGATATGATGTCTAAATATGTCGCCAAAGGTCGCCTGCTCCCACCCCCATTTACGAACGAAATCGAAAAAACATTTAGAGAATGTTTGGTGGAGAAATGTCTTTTCGTTTTCGTTCGAAAACGGGGTGGGTGGGCAGACGACCTTTGATGACATATCTAGACGTCATAAGCTTTCATATGAAATATAAATTATCGAAATCCGTCGAGTGTTTGGGCTGGCGAACTGTCTGAAGGTTTTACCATATTATTTTAAATATACAGATCCCAACAGTTCCATTAAAATTGCATGCCAAAAATATTGTAAAATACCTATTGAAGGTGATTGAAACTGTTTATTTAGGGCTATATCTATCTGTATTTATGGATCTGAAGACTTTCATGCAGAAATTCGTGAAAAAGTTATACAAAACATTACAGCTAGATGAGGTTTATTGAAAGATTTTATAATTTTAAAGGAATCTGTTGTCTACAAAGAATATGAAATCTACTATGGTTTTATGGTCTGTTCCACTGATCTTCATGCAGTATTTAAAACTGCAAAAAGTAGCAGCTGAGAGCCTCGAAGCAGCGAGGTGGTGGGGGCAGTGCTGAGCAAAATGGGTGCTGGCCGCGAAACCGCCCGATGGGCGACGAGAACGGTTATTAAGGTTAAAAATAAAAGCTTGAGAATCAACCAAGTAGATAACATTATTATAAAAAGTTCTCATGACAGCTTTAGAGCATCATAATTAATAAAAAGATTTTATAGATATACTGATGTGAAGAAAGCTGAAAAGAAGAAATAAATGACTAAATATGGTGATCTTTTCCTTTCTCTTCAAATGAAATATTATTGAGTTTAGTAGGATATATTCAAAATAATAGCACATTGTTTTGTTGTCTACCGGAAATAGAAGTCTGCACCTGTTTGTTCACACCGAAATCATGTGAATTGTTTCTTTACATGGTTATATTTTTCATGTGCTGTTAATAAATAATAGGAGCTGAAAAAACCGTTATCAAAATAGAGCATGTTTCAGTTGAATTGAGTCCTGTTTACTAAATAAATATAGACAACTAATAATGATAGCTTAAGTGTAAGGCCATCTATCATAAAACTGCATATCCATCCATTAGGCCTACCTTTTCTTAATTGCACCTATTGCTGAACATCTAAATTGTAACTAGGCACATTGAGTATTTGTATTTTCTGACCTTCACAAAGCCTTTGAATTATTAATCAAGGCTTAATTTTTTTTATTGTCCTGAAACTTTTGGTATTTTGAGATCAGGGAAGTTCTTTTTACGCAATATTCACTTTTCTTTCTTTCACAAGTAGAATAGTAAAACTTTTTTAAAAAAATTAATGTTAAGAAAACTAATTTCAGACATTTTATTGAAGTTTCAGAGTGATTTTAAAATTCTTTTTGTATTGTATGTGTTTTTAGATTTCTGCACCTTGTCATTTTATGTGGGCATGGTTAGTTTATATAAGTACTGCAGACTGAACATAAATATGTATTATTTTGTCAGTACAATGCAATATCAAAGCATCTTTCACAGAGTGTCATGCGAAATTAAGTAAAGCAAAAGTAAAAAGTAGATAAAGATTTATTGTAAGAAAGCATGGAAATACTTTGGGGTATCTTCTGATGAAATAAAATTTATTTAGACTTAAATTTCTTTTATATATGAGATGGATGCCCTACACTGAAGCAAATATTTTCCCTTAATGAAGCTAGCTGTATTAAGCTTAACTTGAATAAGAGCATATAGAATTTAAGTGTGATTTTTATTTTCATTAGAAGGAACTATTGCATATACCTGCCGTCCCTTGGGAAACAGGTATTTTTAAAGATACACTACTCCATTAATTATTTAGAAAACATGAAAAATAATCAATATAACATGCCGTTTTCAGATGCTTAGGTGCAGAAAATGTTATTTAAGTAAAAACCATTTGGAGCCATTCTCAAAAAGCTCACCGTCACTCTTCCTAATGTTTCTTCATTAATTTCTTCAATTCGATCTCACTTAGAGGTCTTCAATTTGTCCATTGTGCAAGACTGTGTTATTTCCAAATACCTTAAAAATAAAAATAATGAACAGGTTTGTTGACTTAAGAGACTACTGGATATCATCTAAGCAAAGAATTACTTATTTAGACAATGCAATTTAAACAACATCAATGGAATCTCTGGCCTTACTTGTATTGGCTCAATTTTGTTGAAACCACAGATCCCATTCTAGTGATTTATGATCTCTGAATCTCTGTTTCAAAAAAGTTAACACATTGTTGATCGAGGTTTTTTTGTAGAAACTGATGTGTGTGGATGGAGATTTTTTCCTAAAAGTGAATAAGCAAGAATCCGCATGTGATGGAATATAGGAAACTTGAACTTACGACATTCCCAAACTGAGTTTCTCAATAATATATTTACCGTTAGAATTGTTGTAAAAAGTGCATAAGTACACCATTTCATAAACAGTTGAAAATATAATGAAAAAAATGATAAATGAACGATAACCACCGTTAAAATGTATAATACTGAGTCATTTAGGGTCGGTTATCGAAAGATACTGTATGACTCTCCTGGTCAACAACATATGGTTATCAAAGGACGTCATTTCTCGTCTCCGGTCAATAATGTGTTAACAAACATGCTTCCATCAAGAGTGGGATTGACGATTACCGTGGTGTCCTATTCTTCCGAGAAAAATGACCCGAAAATTCTGCATGTGTCATCGCCACGCCACTTGATTGCTTTTGAACTGTGCAAGTAGTATAGTAGGTAGTGTATTGTTTGTGTATTGAGGCGTTATGTAACTAGGCAGCTTTTTAACACATATATTTATTGACGCACACACAACAACCACCGGTTGCAAGCATTCGATTCTGAACATAAACAAACCACGCTACAGTTACAGCTAAGCGCGAGGTTCACAGGCTTTGCTTATAGCACATCTCCCTTCGTTTGTAATCTAAAGGTCAAGTTTCTCAGGAGGTCAGACAGTCCTACCACTTCTGGTGACATAGTGATCAGGAGATGCTTCTGTAGCTGAGCTAGGCTCTTTCAGAGTAAGTCTTTGGAGTCTGGGATGATGACATCAGAGGCGGACATCCTGGATCGGCATCGGCAGGAGAGTGTTGGTATCCTGTGACATAAAACTCGTCCTCTGGCTCAGGTTCTGGATGAAAATCGGGTGAGGGAATCAGATGCTTTCGGTTCCTTCTGTAGACACGTTTGCCGGACTGAACTAGGCATGATCTTGGGTAAGGCGTCTTTTGCAGAACTTTCCCAGTTACCCTTCTGTCAGTAATCCAAACGTTCTGACCTGGATCTAATTCATAAAGATTTCTAACACCATGATGTTTATCATAGTTCGTTTTCTGGCCTTCTATTCGTCTCTTCTCTTTAGCCTCGAGAACTTTCTTGTTCACTGAGTATGGCTGTACTTGCGTCTTAGCAACAGGAAGGGTAGTGTTGATTCTCCTACCCATAAGCAATTCTGAAGGGCTAAAACCATTCTCTAAAGGAGTTGCGCGATAGGCTATTAATGCAAGATAGGGATCTCTAGATTTCTTTATGCGAGCTTTGACTGTTTTCACTGCTGCTTCTATTAGCCCGTTGCTTTCAGAAAATTTGGGGCTACTTGATATGTGTGTAAAGCCATAACCTTTTGCAAAATCCTTGAATTCTACAGTCTTTACTGGATCAAATTGTGAGCCATTGTCTGAATGGATAACATCTGGGATTCCATGACGGGAAAAGATTGATTTGCAATGATTTATAACTTCAGCAGAAGTCAGTCTGTCAAGCCTGGTAATTTCAGGGTATCTATAGTAATAATCTGAAATCAGAAGGTACCATGAATTCTTGTATTTAAAAAGATCAAGACCTAAAACTTCCCAATGTCTCTCTGGAAATGAATTTGGAATTAAGGGTTGTTGGCGATTACTTGACTCTTTTATACACGCAGTGCAGCTCTTTATTTTCTCTTCAATTACTTTGCTTATTCCAGGCCAGTACACAGAGCTTCTGGCTCGAGATCTACATTTGGTAATGCCCAGATGACTTTCATGAATTTGATTCAGCACTTCAGCTTGATGTGACTTCGGAATGATGATTCTGCAGCCTCTCATCAACAGTCCATCTTGAACTGATATTTCATAACGGTTTTGCCAATATGGTGCACATAGTGTATCAACTTCTTTCTGTGACGGCCATCCTTTCAGTACATAATCAGTAAGCTTCTGGCAAGTCTCATCTTTCAGCTGTGCAGCTCTTAATTCATCTAATCTGCGAGATGATGCTGGAAGAGAACTTGTAATCATTTGAATGAACGCATCAATTTCGGCTTCCAATTCTTCTCTTTTCTAGGGAACTTTCTGAGGGTTTCTTGACAATGTATCTGCGGCGAACAATTCATTTCCTGGAATATCTACAATTGTATAGGAACATTTCATCATTCGCAACTTGTTCCGCTGTAATCGCGGAGACAAGTCATCTAAGTTTTTCTTGGAAAATATTGGAATGAGAGGTTTGTAGTCAGTCTCTATTTTAAAATGCATTCCTGTCAGATAATCTCTAAATTTTTCGCATCCCCACACGACAGCAAGGGCTTCCTTTTCAATTTATGCATAACGACTTTCCGTTGGGGTCAAAATCCTAGATGCATAGGCTATTACCGATCTTCTTCCATCAGCTTGCTTTTGGCAAATGTAGCTCCCAAGCCATACCATGAAGCATCTGTGGTAACTATAATTTCTTTCCCTGGATCAAAGATCATTAGCACAGGATCTGATGACAGTATTTTCTTCAGTTTCTGAAAAGCTGCTTCTTATGGCGCTTCCCACACAAAAGTTACTTTATTGCTTAGCATAGAAGTCAGAGGAAAAAATATATCAGAATAGTTAGGAACGAATCTTGCTAAATAGTTAGCCATACCCAATAGTTGCTTCAGGTTCTTTTTATTCGTTGGCGGCTGATAATTTTCTATCGCAGCAATTTTATCAGGATCCGGGTGAATTCCTTGTCCATCTATTATATGACCTAAAATTTAATAGATGTCCGAGAGAAAATACATTTATTTGCATTTAACGTCATACCGGAGTTATTTAATCTCTTGCAGACTTCTGTGAGTCGTTGGTCATGTTCTTCTTGAGTAGATCCCCATATTAAAATATCCATGTGACAAATTGTTCCAGGTATACTTTCTAACATTTGAGACATCCTTCTTTGGAAATGTTCTGGTGCAGAGGAGATACCGAAAGGCAATCTTTGGAATCTAAACCTACCAAATGGGGTGATAAATGTGGTGAGATAGGATGACTTTTTATCCAGAGGAATTTGCCAGAAACCAGAATTGGCAACCAGTTTCGAAAAAATTTTGGCTCCATCCAAGAGATTTAAAGAATATTCTGCCTTGGATAATGGGTGTAGTTCCCGCATAATATTTTTATTGAGTTCTACCAGGTCTACACAGATCCTTACATTACCATCACATTTTGGTACGATTACTACCGGTGCACACCATTCTGTCGGTTTTAAGACAGGTGTGATAAACTTTTCCTCCACCATTCTTTCTAATTCAGCTTTAGTTTAATTTAAAAGAGGAATCGACACACGTCTGGGATAAGTGATAGCAAATGGGATAACTCTTGGTTTCAATTTGATAGAATAGCATCCCTTCATTACCCCAAGTCCTTTGAAAAGTTCTGGGAATTTAGCTTTGGATCAGATGCAGAAATCTGGCAAATAGAATTCAAATTAGGACCCAAACCAAGAGAAAATAGTGCAGGCTTTCCAAGAAGACACGTTTAAAGATTGGAAATCACATAGATTTTTTCAGTGCAACTCTTCCCCTTGTATTCAATATTTGCCTTGAATTTCCCAAGTGTTTTAATGGATTTCTATCTGGACCACATAAAATTTTAACAGATGGCTCTAATTTAGCATTTTGGAACACATTCTGAAAAACATCTGCAGGCAATACAGTGTGATCAGCTCCACTATCGATTTTAAATTTAATTTTTTTATGGTTTACTTGAACCATAACTGTCCAATCTATGTTAGTTTTGTTTTTACTCTCCAGCTGTACTACACCTAAATATGCCACTTCAGAGCATCCAGTCTGGGGTTTGGTAATACAAACCTTCGCATAGTGTCCTATTTTTGAACATTATCTGCATCTGGCATCCTTAGCGGGACACACTCTTTTATCATGTCTTTGTTTACCGCACCATTTACATTTTCTATGCAAGCGGGATTCATTTTCATCATTTTTCCCATGGAAATAGGGTTTCACACTTTGTTTCCAGGCCCCCGAGCTTGGTTTCTGTTTCGGTAATTTTGCCGGTTTATTTGGCGAGATAGCGTTAACGGACGCACTGTCCTTTTCGATCAATTTTTCCTGTTGTTCCTTGACCACTTCACTGAGCCGAATCCTTTCAATCAGTTGTGTCAAAGTAAGGTCGGCATCCAACTGCAATTTTTCACTTAGATTCTTGCCGCGTATGCCAACCACAATTCTATCCCGAATGAGTTCGTCGTGTAATACACCATATTCACAGTGTTCTGCCAATGTATACAAAGCTGTTATAAACGTATTGACTAATTCACCATCGAGCTGCACACGTTTATTGAATTGTGCACTTTCAAAAATAGTATTTTTCTTAACAACAAAATGATCATTAAACTTTTTTAACGCAGTATCAAAGTTATCTTGTTCCGTTTCGGATAAACCGAAAGAACTAAAAATATCTTCTGCTTGTTCTCCCATAATATAGCGTAAAGAATTTACCTGTTCACTTCCTGTTTTGGTCGATAATCCCTAAGCAATCCGATATCTTTCGAATCTCATCTTCCATTTTGACCAGTTGCAAAGTGTTGAAAACTTAAAGTTCTCCGGTGGATTTATATGCAACGCTGCCATAGCTACTTCCGTTTTCGTTCTACCGAACCGTACGTTTGTCGGACGATGTTTTTAGCAACAAAATGTTCGCGAACTTCAAAAATAATTTACCGCTGCCACCATGTATTGTTTGCATATTGAGGCGTTATGTAATTAGGCAGCTTTATAACACATATGATATTTATTGACGCACACACAACAACCACCAGTTGCAAGCATTCAATTCTGAACATAAACAAACCGCGCTACAGTTACAGCTAAGCGCGAGGTTCACAGGCTTTGCTTATAGCACAGGTAGTAGTAGTATAACTAGTATATCATCAGAAAATGATATTTCAACTGGGTGGTTTTACCCTGATATTCAATATTGAAATGATTTTTGAAGACCTGTTGCGTTTAATCACAAACTCAAGTTTTTAACAAATGTATCGTACAGAAACATTGTGAAACTATAGAGCTCGCAGTATCATGATGGCTGCTGATAGCATTGTATAGGGAGTCAACAGACACATGCACCCTTCAACTAGCAGAGTAATACCCATTTCAAAAGCATGCATTTCCTGTGAACTATCGTGTATGTCTTGAAATTTATAATCGATGTTTATTTTTTGTCACTGCTAAAACATAGAATCTTTTAATAGTCTAGTCTAGTAATGTTTTAGTTTGCTAGTTTCTTGTTTAGCTTTTGAAGAAAAATATTTCAAGTTAAAAATTATTCTATTTTTTAATTTATCTAAAAGAAATTTAAGCTGAGTAATTATATTATATTTTTTAGGCTTGCTGCATGAAGGAACTGCCATGTTTTTTGCTGAACCATTTTCTCAGTTGTTGTTTACAACTTAGGGAGGTGGAGCTGTACAATTGTGTACATATTATTTTTATGCTGTACATGAAACGTGTGCTTATGTTGCTATTCATGCAAATTTTACTTGTTGATTTTGTGATCTTACATTATTTTAATAAATATTGATTGAAATATATTTCATATTTTACTTTTCTCTTTTAAAGGTATAAGAAAATTATTGTAAAGTGTTATTTGAAAACTATTTGAATTTTTGATTCTGATAAATCATAGTGTATTACTATATTATTTGGTCAGTAATCACAGTTAAATGATAGCGCATGCATGAAAAATGTAATAATTCTAGAAATGTGGAAATACATTGCATGGTCTGCATTTGGTTATTCGTAATAAATTCAATTTTTTTTCAGTTTCACAGTTAAAATATACTAATTCCAACCTTGAATGAAGCTTAACAGTTTTGTTGCATTAAAGACACATGCAGACAAAGTGTAAAAGCGTTGTGTAATGAACTTTCGAATTGCAAGATGAAAAAGTTGTTTGTAACTTGTTTGTTTTCACAGTATTTCATTTGAATACCATCTTTCTGTTTACTGAAACAAAGATTCTTTTCTTAGTACATATTAAGCAAAGTGAATATTGTGGGTTGACAGTTGACACAACATCTGAAATGCAGGGTCAAAATTGTGAAAGCATTGAAGATATATTTAATTTGTTAGTATTCATAATTAGTGTCATGCATAATGCATAAAAAAAGAAAGAGATGACACAATCTGAAAGATTAACAGCATGAACAATCCTTTAATCCAAAAACACTTATGTCAGATTAACGTAGTAAAAACCAGTCATTAGAAAGTTGCATTATTAAATAGCTTCTGAAATAAAACAAGGAAAGAAATCGTTACTATAAACATGACCTGGGTGTTTTGCTTATTTCACAGTTTATCATCTTCGGAATAACAATTTCCTTATTTGTAGTGAAACAAACTTGAATCCAGCAACCCCTAAATTCCTTAGCGACTTCCTAAGCATTTGAAGAATGAGATTTTTACAGGTTCTTTATTTCTATAATTTTTTATCAGATGATCAATAATAAAATCTTCAGTTGAAGTAAAGTTACATGATTTTAGTTTTCTAGTGTCATGTATCTGGCAACACCAGATAATACTGAAGTGAAGGGAAGTAAATGTAAATCAGTGCCATGCTTTTCTTAAGCCTTCACCATGCTAATTTTATGCTCTATCTAAATAAATACTGATTTATATCACATCAATGATCATGTTCTTTATCATTCAACATTGACATAGTTAATGATACGCCCAATAGGCTTCACATTCACCTCATCTAGCATATTCAATTATGCTTGTAATCTTAGCTGCACATGGGCGACTATTTGCTGGGGAAATATTTTGTCTCCTGTGAAGTCTATAAATTAGACATGGGTTTTCACACTGTGGCTGTAAATGGACATTTAACAGTTAGTTAAACTACTGGAAAATCGAAAAACATGACTTTCGTGAAATGCATTTTCTATATTTTTCTTTTGCAAGGTGTCATTTACCTTTTGCATCTTATGTACCAGTGGGCAGCAAACTTTTGAGATTGAAAGGCCGGACCTGTTCCACACAACATATTAAGCATTGTTCGAGAACCATATATATAATTTACTAATAAAGAAGTTATAAGGTAATATAAAAAGTAATAATATTAATGATATTAATATTGAAATAAGGAAAATCCATGCAAAAATTAATATTGTTTGTTTTAATCCATATGAGCAGTGAGCTTGGATTTCCTCGGAAAGCTTTTGTATTTCCGGTTTATACTAATCATTTTTAATTTATGTTCTTGTTTCAAGTTGACATCAGTAGTTTTCCTTGTCAGTTTATATTTTATTCAATTCCTGTTAGAAAAAGATTGCTCCCATAAACAAGTGGAACCAAAAATAATCTTATCACCCTTGAGCAGTTTTTCTCAATTGAATCTATAACAAGATTCTAGAAGACTATTTCTAAGTATTCAAAACCATTGAATCTGCCTTCCATTGGTATTTCCTAGCAGTCTGCTTGTGCCATGAAATCGGACTACATTTTTTTTCTTTCCAGCTTTTCTGTTTCAATTACAAGATATAAAAATTGGTTGCTTAAAATCTTGAAGTTCAGTAACTGTTCAAAGTTATCTTTGACATTTACAGATGGAGAAGATTTTAATTCTTTCATGATGTCATTTTGAGGACTTGTAATAAATTCATTACTGAATCAAGTCATTTGATCATTTTTGAATTCTTGAAACATTTGATGAAAAGATTACCTCATGTTTATAACTGCTGTCTTGAAATAACCTTTACTGTTGAGGTCATTATTCTCACAAGGCAAGTTGAAACCCTTTCCGGCACAAGTCATTAAATGTTTTGAAAAATAATTGAAAAAACATCATGAATGGGTTTAGTTTATTGTCTAGGCATAGAATCTACAATTTTTTTAAACTTGCTTCATTCCGAGGGGGGTCGTCCCCATTTGAGGACACCCTCTCATATGGGGACCCCTTTAGATACAGCCACCTTGATACGCTCAAAAAATATTGTTGAATCTTACAGAAAATCATAAGTTAAAACTTCAAGAATATTGTCGGAAAATTGTTGAGTGAATTTGTAAACGTCCATAATCAAAACATTTCCTATCTCTGAGTCAAGGAACGTTCGCATTTTTAATCTCTAATGTTTCCGATTCGGAAGCTAAATTTCATTGTGCTGCCATCTACATTCTAAAAGCAGTATTATTAGCTGTCTTTTCGTGCAATTTTCCGGGTTTCAAAGTGGATTGGGATTCTTTTAGAAAATTTTAAAGGTGGTGGCCTCTTTTGTGACCACCACTCCGGAAAGGGTTAAGGAAATACCCTGTTCTGCTTTTTAAATTTTCAGTTTACAGTACCATTTTTTCCCGAATGAAATAACGTCTTCTAACATTGAAATATCAAGGAAATGTCCTCTGCCTTTAATTTACGGTTGAAGTAATTCAGTTGAGATGTTACGTTCACCATAAAATATAGAATTTGCAACAATCACTGTTCCGCTAATTATGAATAATAAACACATTTAATGTTGAGAAATAGTTTCGTTTCATTTACACAAGATGAAAGGTATTTTATGTACCTCGGAAAAGCCATTTACGCCTGTCGTATTGTAGATGTGCGTTTCACTTTCCATTTCGCTTGGTAACACTTTAAACTGATTATGGGAAGGCCCTTTGCTACAATGGTGCTGCTAATCTTAATTATGAAATTCATAATTTTTATCGTAAGTATAGTGAACAGTTTGTCTTGTAACAAATGAAACTGATATGTGAATAATGGGTGAATTTAATAAAAAATAAAATTTTAAAAATGAAACTTTGTTAACCGCATTATGCCGATTCCTGGTATAAACACCTTAAGCGTTATATTTGATCATATTGATGCTTACAGACTTAACAGTCATCTAATAAAACAATTTTAAAAGGCCTGCTATGGAGGCATACCACAGATTCGTTTCTGTTCATTATGCAGAGCGATTCTTAAGTCATGGGACAACTATCACACATTCTTGAAAGTCCTTTGTTATTTACCTTACTATTTGTTACAGTAGACTAATCGACAGGAGAGGCAGACGTTGGGATTTGTGTCTGTAAGCAGAATACATTCTCACTGTCCTATTGACTGGATTCAGATGTAGTCGACACACTTAGCTTCTCTGTGCTTTCTTTTTAAGGCTGAAACTGTAATTTTTGCCATAGCATTTTCCTTTTCAATTTGTTCGCTATTTTATTCGTTGTAACCATTTCTACGATTCCGATCACCATTCTTCTAGTGTTTCTTTGGTCGGTTAGGAAGCTTTTCTCTCTGACAGGTATTTTTTTGTATCTGGGACAAAAGCATTCATCGATGTTCTTACATTTGCAGGACGGAATATCAAACCATGCTTTCCTAGTACGTTGAAACTCTTCAAATCCTTTCTTCGGTATTTTCAGGTGAGATTTCAAAATATTTTTGCATTTCGGTGGATACGTCTTCATCACTACATTCAATAATTTATGTAGGAAAGTAGGAATGGAAGCTCTTAATCATATTTCTTCAATTTTTTCCTCGATAATATCCTCTATTTCCTTATACGTGGGTTAGTTATTAATTTCATTATCATACTTTATTTTATGCCGGTTCAACTCATAGAACTTCATAACATCTTCATAGGTTGGTAACATACTTCCCTTAATATCACTTGAATAACCAAACAACCTATATTTCCACTTTGAACGAGTACGATCCATGATAGAAATTGCTCAAAGGAGCGCAACACAACAGTGCATGAGTAGGGTGTTGCTCGACTCTTCCCCCACTCGACCAACCTCTCAAAATTGCAATCATGTCGCATTGTCTTCCATGTACGAAGATAGTAATGTTTATTGATTGGAACCCTAATTGGAGCATATCTCGAAAAAATAGGAAAAAACTCGAAACTTTGATATCAATCTGGAGTTCAGTTTTTATTAAAAGGTTTTCTTTCTTTTTACTACTTAATTTTGGAAATGAATATTTATATATTTTATCTTTAATATTTTTCCCTTAACCGTTCTGACACTGAAAGGCTCCTTTTGCTTAAATATTTGCATTCATCAATTCATAATTTTTTTTTATTTTGTATTTCTGTTAGTGGATTTTGCATTATTTTTATTCGGACAGAACGAAAGTTAGTATCAATTGATTCATCAGTTCTGTTTTTCATGCTCTTTTTCTTATTTCTTTAGCACTCTGGCAATATGCATGAGATTTTCTTCAATAACTTTCGTTCGTAAATCTGTGACAATCAGATCCGAGTTATTGTTGTCAAACGAAAAGCACGTCTTAGACGGGCGCAAGTCTTCTAGTATAATAATATTTCACATGTATTACCTTGAGATCATTTAGCACCTTTTTATCGCTGTGTCCCTTGTGAAAAGAGAAAAAAGTTAAAATGATCCACGACCAACCCTATTAAATTTGCACGATTTAAGTATCTCCTACATACGCGCGACTGCTGAAAGGTTTTTTTTTTTTATCTAGAGAAGTCTAAAACGTGAGATATATCATAATCTCGAGGCTGAAGTTTGTGACGATTTCGGTATTTTTTGTACCTTTCTTATACAAGAAAGTAACAATGGTTGTCTATGTGGGGCATACAGTACAATTTTTACGAGTATGCCTTTCACAAATTGGCTAGGTCTGCTTGAAGTTTGGAATTTCATTGTATTCCTTGAATCTGCAAGATGATTTTGCACAAATAAAATAAGAAAATCATAAAAATTTAATTTAAAAAGTTATTAAAAACACACTTTTATTAGTATACTAAAACAGCAAAAAATTTATATCTTAATCATTTTCTACATTTTACTCTTGAGATATCTTGTTTCTCGAAGGCCTCGGTATCCTAGTGGCAAGGTCTCGGCTTTGAGGCCAGAGGGTTCAAGGTTCGAAATCCGATTCCACTGAAGATCCGTCGTGTATTGGAACTGTTGCAAGTTAAATCATACTTAGGGACTAAACTTCCTCCCGCTGGTGTGGTGCGGAAGTTTGGAGATGGGGTGCCAGGTCAGGCGCTGTCCTCGTCATCTGACCGGTTCAAAATTACGAGGTTCGTCCCAAAATAGCCCTTGTGTAACCTCCCAACACGGGAGGTTAATGTAACTAAACTAAACTCATACTTCTTGAACTCATTACCAGGTGGCGCCACGGGTACAAAATCAAAATTTAATTCAATTAATGATTAACTGATAAAAAATTAAGTTCTAAAAATTTTAAAACGGTATATTTTCATTGGGAATACACAAGTGTACAAAATTTCATTCATAAAACACATCAAGAAGGGAATGAAAAATCGGTTACGAAATTACATCTTTACAAACATGGAAGAAGCTCGATAAAAGTGTTTAATTAAAAATAAATTATATTTACAAATAAAACTGATGCGCACATTTGAAGCTCAAATCGTTGAAGAGTGTGAATCGCTTAGAAACAAACTGGGTCATACCAGATTTTATAAAGTAATCGAATAAAGCATGTTTGCGAATTGCATGGAAAATACTGCAGTGTACTTCTTTATTCTTGGAATATCTAAAATTCTGAAATAGGATCTTCAAGAA
>BGPR01013141.1:11117-42665 GCA_013235015.1 Araneus ventricosus
AAAAAAACTCATCATAACTATATACTCAAATTCGTTCAGAATTTGAAAGAATACAATAATAACATAATTATGTACACATTTGAAATTCTACTATTCTATTTCAATATATAATTCAGTAATAACTCAAAAAAATATTAAATCAAATCATATGCAGAGAAAAAATATCGTTTGGTTTTTTTTCCTGCGTAATTATCCTAAAATGCATTTTTCATCTACTATTAAAGAAATAGAATGAATAGGAGAACATTAAATACAAAAATGATTTTTGAAAAGTCATGCAATTTAAATTTAATTTCCTTTAATCCATACTCATCTCTTTGATCTTTATTTTTTCATTTTTTACTTACCTGCATTATTTAATGCGATACATAAAATACGTAATTTATTAGGTGCAGCCAAGAAAATGGATTTCATACTTCGTGATCTAATTTTTCGCAAAAATTCTTTCATACACCGTAACTGCAAACGATATTTTTTTATTTCTTAAACATCAAAGATTTTAACTTCTCTTACATCATGATTTTTCTTAAAATTTCTATTAAACAAAATTTCGTTCCTTTGAAATATGCGTTCCCTGAAAGACCAAAATTCACATTATGAATTATACATTTTGACCTTCTTGTAATGTATTATAATCTTTGAATCCAATTACTTTATTTTAATTTTATCATACAAGATTTCGTTCATTAAAATTTTTTAAGAGAGAAGAATCCTTCGTAATGAAATTAATTCGTGTAGTAGTATATTTCGAAAGCTAAATAATATTTTTAAAAAACCTAGGATTAAAAAGCTTGGTACTGAAAATTACTTTCAAATAAAAATGCATACATTAACTTAAAAAGTGGAATTTTTGTTATTCTAAAAAGTAAACTGGGAAGAATTTTCGAATAATAAGAATGAAAAATGTTCGAATAAGACATGAAATATTTCGCATCAGAAAAAGAATCGGAGACTAGGCATTAAAAACCTCATCAGAGCAAGATATATCAAATTATTGTTAAGGGACCAGAATGGCAACATACCATTTTTTGTAATTCTATTATTTGCATTTCTAGAAGCAATTTAATTACAATTTTAAAGCAAATTTTGTAATCAAAGTATCTCTGGAAAAAAAATCGTTTGCTTCCCTTTCATAATTAATCAATTTAAAAAACATGCATTTTTCAGTAACTAGAAAGAATTAGAATTATTAAAGAGTAATAAACACTGAAAAAAAGTTTTGAAAAGGAATCCTTTTCAATGACATTTAATTTATTCTGTTCTTTTTATTTGTGTTTGTAATGTTATTCAAAGCGATATAAAAAAGCAGTTTACTGAAAATTCAAGATATTATGTTTCATCTGTGATCTCATTTATCGTCTGAATTATTCCATAGATATAATTAAGATTCTTTTTTATTTTAAAGAAAATTTTAAAAACTTATCGTGAAAATAAAAACGCTCACCTCCTACGGGATTTTTCAATTTTCATTAAAATATAAGATTCGTACTCACCTATAAAGAAAAAGAAAAATGAATTAAAAAAGTAATACACATGTTTAAAAAATGAATACATAATTGCAAATAGAGAGAAAATGCCAATAAAGCCAATCAATTATTTTTTGTTTACATTTAATTAGTAATGAGATAAAAATAAAAGACAGGAAGCGAATTATTCAATGAACAAAATTATTTCGAATTTCAGTAATTTTCATACTGGAAGAAAAAAATTAATTTGCGGGGAACAAAGGTTTTTTTTTTTTTTTTTTTTTTTTTTTTTGCAGTTGGCGTATTTCCCGGAAATTAAAAAGGCAAACATGGCATTTCTAGTCATTTCGTAAAGAAGGTTAAAGAGATGTAATTGTGAAGTTCTTACTGTTTCTTACTTCTAGTTCTTGCGTTAATAGAATATACGTAGGAAATGCATTCGATATAGATAAGTGATAAAACCATTCTGAGAAAAAAACTTTATTTGTTGAATTCCACCGTGAAATTTAAACGAATATTCACGTTTCCGACCACACCGAGTTCGAAAAAACCATTTTGGAATAATGTCTGCTTATCTGTCAAGAACGATGAACTCAAAAGAAGTAAATAACACGTTTAATTCAAAACGTTAAAAGCTCTGGTTTACTACATTTTTGAAACGTGTTAAAACACGTTTAACTCAAACACGTAATAAATAAGCCAGACAAATGAAATATGGTATGATGTTTTTACACTAAAAGTTGATATAGGGGAGAGTGGGTTAAAACTGGATTAGTGGGATAAAACCGGGTACCCTTGATTCTGTCGCTATTATTTTTCCTATCTAGCAGACGGGTACTGAATGACACTCTACTAGCCAGGAAAAACGAAAAGTTATAGTGATGGTTTGTAGCTGTTGAATGCACTGCATCTGTGAAGGTTTATTTGTTTTAAGACATCAACTCTCTACTGTTCGTTTGATTTTAAACTGACATAGCTTAACCCTTTGAGTACTGAATTATTTGAAGATTTTTATACCCATGGGAAGGCTTTAATTTGTCGCTATATGGGTTAATATGTAAAAGTAATACATTTTATTTGGAATATACTTATATTGGTGATATAAATATATTATTGAAACAGCATTTTAGTTACAAAATATAAATATTTATATAGAACAAGAACCAACTGAAAGTCTAATAATTTTGTACCGTGTGGTAATTTTCAAAACATGTCGGTAATTGCAAAGGTACCTGGCATTGTTTGCATTGCTAAGTGGTTTCTTTTCTTATTTTATGTTTATAACATACGCGATACCGTTTTGTAGGGTGTTTCTTTAATTTTGTTGCCGGAATATTCTCCGGAAAATGTGCCCAATTTTTGGCTTTCGCTACTTGTAGGACGCCCACGGATATTATAATTTGGCAGGACCACTTGCGCCAATAATTCTTCTGAAATTCAGATGACGAGTCAGACTCGTCCACCGTAACTTCGCCCAAGTAAACAGATGACGCGTCTCACTCGTCAAATGTATCCAAAGGGTTAAAAATATTATAGTTATAAAAACTATATTTAGTCCAGAATAAAGATCAGATACCAAATTTTATTCCTCCGTCTCTGTGCACTTTTGAGGCAACGTGTTTACAGACAGGCAGACCTAAATTTGATCGAATTCTGCAACTTTGCTGCAAGGACCAGATACCAAATTTCATTCGTCTAGCTCTTTGCGATTGTGAGGTATCGTGCTCACAGACCGACACAATCTCCAAAATGAATTTTTTGGACTCAAGAACGTCTGAAGCGTGGAGATCCATCTAAACCTGGAGGTCGAATTTTTCGGCGAGTTCAATACTTTCTCTTCATTTTTACTTTCCGTCTACGAGAAAGTGGAAATGAAAGACGAATCAAGAAAGAGAAAAATATTGGGAGACCTCGAAAGAAAAGGAATCAACAGCTTCCTATTCCAAATCCTATTTCTTCTCTCTCAGATGGAAGCGATAGAAAAACAGAGCGACAGATTTCGGAAAAGATGTCTATCTCGCCATTTTTGGAGATCACCAAGGTAATGCGGAAAAATGAAAAATCCGACACGTGTCTCAATTCTGCTGTCTTGGGGACGGACGGTATCGCGTGTTCTATGGGGGTTGGGGACTCACGTTTCCCAATAAAGAATTGCCAGTCTTGTATTTCTTGAGCTGTGATTTCGGAAAGGTTCTTTTTTTTTTCTCACCTCCCGTGTTATCCAGATATTGTTTCCAAATCAATAGCTGTGTGAAAAGACATGACGTAAATCTCTTCACATTTCCCATATGTGAAGCGATTTTGATAATGAATTTCTTAAATCGATACGATATTCAAGTCGCGTATACGCTTGTCAAAGTCAAGTTTACACAGAGAGTCAGAAGACTCTAGGAATGAGTAATGTCCGGGTAAGTGGCGTTGTGTCGAAGTCAGTCAAATTCGTATAGGTACCTATTGTGTTCTATTCCTGGACGTGAACCGGCTTTGATGATGAATTTCTTAAATCGATAAGATACTTACGCCACATGCTCGCAAGTCAAAATCAAGATAGTACAGGTACCTATCTGTTGTGATCTATTCCTACGCATCAACAAGCATAGATTATGAATTTCTTAAATCGATACGATATTGAAGTTACATGCCCTTGTGTCAAAGTCAAGCTTTTACAGATATTTATCTATCGCGACCTATTCATATGCATGAGCGCATAGGAATAGGTCATGTGACATTTGTGACGTACTCCTTAAATCGATACGATAATAAAGTCACGAGTCCTCCGATCCAAGTCTAGCTTGTACGGGTATCTACCGTGACCTATTCCTATATGTGAACCTATATACGACCCGCAGATGGGAAAGATTATTAACTGCTTTTCCACATGCAGCCGCCTTTGAAGATTGGCCTGGCTGGCTATATCATATTGAAGTTACGAATCCTTCTGTCAAAGTGAAGCTTGTGCCAGTATCTGCCGTGACCTATTCCTATACGTGAACTCATTTCGATTATGAGTTTTCCATATATATAAGATATTTGCCTCACTTGTCTCGTTGGTCAACTGCCCGCTGACAACCGACAACAACCACCCGCAGATAGGAAAAAATTATTAACTGCTTTCCCAGATGCAGCCGCCTTTGAAGATTGGTCTGGCTGGCTAATGAACGGAAATGATTAGTGACGCACTAAGAGTGTGCGAAGGAATTCTGGGATCGTTCCAAAATCTTCCAAACTATAACGGACAACGGGATTGATTGATTAGATTCTTTCTGGTACAAAGACTCTGACCAGACAAATGTCCAGCGGACATTCAACTGCCAGATTTTCTGTGTAGCTGATCTCTAAATCCCATACGTGGGAATTGTAAATATCGTTGTGTATTTGTAACTAAATAATTAACACAGATCTTAATAGTTGAGAGTATTCAAAGATTCAACAATACTTGAGTTGATCACACCATCTGTCAAAGTCAAACATGAGCAGACATCTACCATGACGTTAACCAACTTTGTTTTGGAATTAGTTATCTATATGACATTGACTTCGTGTATTCGACGTCAGTGTGTCAGTGTCAGGATTAAAGAGGTCAGCAGGTATCTACCATAGTTTATTCCTATATATTAACCCATCTTGTTTGGGAATAGCTTATATCTCTACGATATGACGTCACGTATCTGTCACCAGTGTGTCAAAATCAAGCTTATGTAAGTCAGTAGTAAGTATTTACCGTGACCTATTTCTAAACATTAAACGATTTTTATTAGGAATTTCTTATATCTAAACAAAACTGACGTCAAGTATCCGGCATCGCAGTGTCAAAGTCAACCTTAAAAAATTCAACAGGTATCTACTGTGACCTATTCCAATACATGAAGAGGTTTCAAATATGAATTTTTTGTATTTATAAGATACTGACATCATGTGTCAATCTTGCACATATATCTACCTTGGCCCAGTTTTGCACCATTATGTTGTTGCTATTGTGTTCACCAAAAGATTTTAGAAGCAAATAAAAATTTATAAAGACCAAGAGTTCAACTACTCCATAATTCAGTTCACAAAAAAGAACTTCCCAAATCTCTTGAAAGTTAACGTTATTCGCGATAAATGATTTTTAACTCACAATTTCTTCAAAAGCAATGATTTAAAGATTAGAAGAACTTATTTTTCTTCTTCAAAATGTGGGAAAAGTAGGCCTAATCTGTAAGATTCGTAAAAGAAATTTTCCGAGAGATAAAAAGCGTATAAATAAGAAATCCCAACTTATCTTACGAGACCCAAGAAAAAGGTATGTACGGAACGAACAACACAAGCACACCACAACTTCTAAAAAAAGAGGGAAAAAAAAACCCCTAAATTTTCCCTTTTTTCCCCACATGGGAAAGTCTTCTGCTGAATAAGTGATGAGAGCTGTTTTTCTTGCTACAGGCCGTGCCTCAAAGATAGCCTTAAGGATGAGCAAGACACAAAGATAGTTTTTTTTTGTTTTGTTTTTTCCTCTCTAACTTCTCCATTGTTCATTGGAAGGCGGAAGGGAAACAAAAGGAACCTCTAGTGGTTTGCTATAACATATAAAAAAAATCATATAACCACGAATACCAAAACCCTTGCTAAGTATTATTCCCAAGTAGAAGTCAATATCAAGTCAAGTAATGAAAAAAATAATCGCTTCGTCTCTTCACAAGCAACACCACCTATCTCAATTTTCCCAATTTAGCAAAAGGGAGAGATTGAGAGAAAAAAACCCGAATTTTTCTAAACCAGGGACGAATTTTTCAATTTTTTTTTCCCCCACATCCGCTTTGAACAAGCAGTCTTGTTCATGCCAGATATGAGGAAAAATGTCAGAAATATTAGTTACTGGTTGCGAAAAATTAACTTTTTCTTCCTTTTGCAAAAGTGAGATAGTGGTTTTGCTTGTTAACAGACCAGTTATAGATCAATAGAAGCACTATTACTTAATGAGAAGCAATCGTTCATTCCAATAGATAAACATTACAAAATACAGAACAATATTTCACAGATGTTGACATGCGGTGCTAAGACTTGCTATAACTTGCATTTTGGGGGTGAAGGAAAGGCATTTATTTTATTTGGCGCCGATAGAAGCCGCGGAAGTCTCATTTCGCTTCGGTAGAAAACGATTTCTTCGCCCAACGAAGTGCGCTTAGTTTGCCAAATGTTGCAGTTGATTTTATACCAGTTTCCCTCCTTTCTTCGACTCGTCTACTGGATGCAACCCTGTGCAGAGTTTTTCTCGTGGCGGTGGGACAGAAGATGTCCTGGACGCCAGTTTTAGGGGACGCCATTGTATTGAAACACTGCGTATATGCCATTTTTAAAGCAAACCAGCGGGAGTGTTCTCCCCTAAACTTTCTCGTGTACTTCCCCCAAAAGGTGCCGTTTCTCCTTCCCCCGCGTGGCTAAAAAAATTCGAACCTACTGTTATCCAGAATCCAATGACTATCAGAAGGTTTCCCATTATAGTGATTGAAAAATAACTAGGTAAAGAATTCAAAGAGATGCGTACCGATTAAAACGCATCTATCGCACACTGCTAGGTTTCACTCTTGCCGTCTCAAGGACACACCGACTAATTCGCTCCTTTCGCGAGCACAGACGATTGCTTCCGTGGGCATGCGCATGGAGATAGCAGATTGGTTTCAATGGTAAATTATACAGGCCGACAGACAGTCAACTCTTTGACGGATTTGGCCCAAAATTTTATACGGACCTACATTCATGACGATAAAACTGTGTAAAAATTTTATCCATCTAGCTATTCAAGTTTTTGAGTTATAGTGTTGACATGACTTCGGACATACAGACTTCCCGCTGACGGATTTTGTCCAAAATTTGATAGAAACCTACAAATTATGTTTAAAGACCACATGCCAAATTTCATCCCCGTAGCTCTCATAGTTTTCGAGTTATCGTGTTCACAGACACACAGACAGACACAATTCCAAAATTGTGTCTTTCGGACCCGGGGAGGTCTAAAACGTGGAGATCCGTCAAAATCTCGAGTTAGAATTTTTTGACGATTACAATACTTTCTCTTTGTATACTTCGTATACGAGAATAAAAAGGATGGGTGTAAAAATAATACCATACTTCTGGCGCAATTTACGCTTGCTGATGCACTGATGACGACTGTAATAAAATAATTATTTTCCGGGCGCCACTTACTCTCTCTACGTCACTGAACATGGTGACAAAACATTCACGCGTTTATGTCCCTTTTTAAAGTAAAGTACGATGAGGGGCGAAAAACTTATACTATGACCCGGGCGCCACTTGCCCTTGCCACGACACTGATGCACATAAATAGGCAACTCTTTGACGAATTTCCAAAATTGAACCCTGTGAGCCCTATTCCGCCTCAAACCGCCCTATTCGACAGAGGCCAGACTCAGGCGGTTTCGGACGCGTGAGTGAGTTTTACGGGAGAAAAGTGGTTCCTTTCTTTGTTGACACTTGATCGCCCAAACTTGGGTGTCGTCCTCCTGGAATTTCTGTAAAGAAAGGAAGGATTTCATTCTGTTTTCGTGAACGACAATTTACTTCAGTTTTTGAGGTACTGGAATTCTCACTCTAGCCGGGTTCAGAGAGTTAACACACATTTACAAATTCAGTGATAAAAACTCAACAATTTTCATCCATATGATGATCCATTTTTGAGTTATTGTTCATAAGGCCCAGCACCGATAGATAGATTTTTGACAGAATTCGTCCTAAAGTTGATGCAGATACACTATTTTGGTGTAAAGACCACGCACTAAATTTCACTCGGCTTGTTCGTTCTGCTTTTAAAATATCATGTTCATAGAAACAATTACAAAAATGCATTTTTCGATCCTAAGGATGTCTAAATGTTAAGATTCACTACAAACTAAGATATAATTTTTCGATGATTAAAATACTTTCTCTTTGAACTCTTCCCGAACGAAAAAGTGAAAATATTCATCGCTGTTTCAACGGTCCAACAAGAACGCGTTCCAAGAATCCTCCCTTTTCATCAAGAAATCATTACCAAAATCATCAAAATGCAAAACACGACTTTCTTTTATCTGCCGCCATCATCTCCTTACATTGCTATTCGGCGACCCCCTTTTTCTAAAACCCAATCCTGTCATATCCAACTCTCAACGCGCGTATTTTTATAATCAATCTGGACTACCTCTTTCTTTTCGCACAAATAAATATAGATCTCCCGTGTTTGCCTTTTGAGTCAGAAGGCACGTTATTTTTGAATTAGATCTCTCTCGGAGTTTATCGATATTGAGGGGGAGCGGATGATGGGAATGTTAAAGAGTTCAATTATCCTCTCCTCTATCCCTCGGCATATCGGAGAACAGACGATACCGGAATCGGAATTGGGAATGATTTCGGGAAAAATAATACCCACGTCCTTTCCCTTTTCTATTTTTCAATAAGATGGAGTGTTTTGGCTCGACTCGGGAGATATAGATAAATGCCGCCGTCGTTTTTGAAAAAAGGGGAAAAGTTGGAGAAATAAAACAATGTCGCTTATTTTGAAAGAGAGGTCTAGTTTTCAGGTGAATGAATTGGTGGAAGTGAAATCTGTAGCGGTAGCGTGAGCAGGGTTGTCAGATCAAAATAGCAAAATAAGGCCAAACCTTCTTTAAAAATAAGGCCAAAAAAGGTAAAATTGATCGAAAACGTTATTTGCTATTAGAAAAACAGCTATCCTTCATGAAAGCGAATCCCACTTCATAGGCATATGTTCAATGTTCTATTATTAAACTAAAATTTAAGCGAAAGAAATTTAAAACATCCTTGTTCTATTCAGGAGCTATTCCGTTTGACAGCTCATTATATATCATTTTAAAAGAGTAATATCAAAAATTTATTAGAAAAACAATAGAATAAGTAATTAGAAATTGTTCTAAAAGTCATTAAGGAAAATAAAGCCAAAAAGGCCAAAAATGAATTTAAGGCCAAATGAAAATTCCCAAGGCTAAGGGCTTTGAAAAAAGGCCAAATTTCCATAATTTGGCCTTAAAAAGGCCAATATGGCAACCCTGAGCGTGAGGTAAAAGTTTTTGAGAACACGACAGAGAAATTCATCGATGAACTTGAGCTTTGATAACTAGTTCGGCTTCGAAATATCATGCAAAGAATATCTTGACATGCTAACAGAATATTTCAGATTTTGTTTTCATGCAGTGGCTTTTATCAATATTGGAGTGAGATGCCTATATTCACCCTCAAAGGAGGCAGAAATCAACTACGTTTCGCAAGGACATGCATATTTTCAACATGATAATGTTTGAAGTCTAAAATACTAACGGGAAATTGCATTATGAGTGATGCGACATTTAAAAATTCGTTCAAAATGTTCTACAGGGCAGACAGTGGCGCCTAGGGCTACCAAATTTGGTGCGTAATTGCCTCTTGGATAGTAAGTGCGTTCAGTAAGAAACTGTTTTCCAAATTTTTAATTAGATTTTTAAACAAAAACCAATAGGAACTTTAACATATCCTTCAATAACTTCGCAGATACGAGAATATAGCAGAAAAATTATTTTTTACTACTTTAAAATTATATATATATGAAATGTTTTCGATGTTGTAGTCATTAAAAGGCGGAATAAAGAGATATTTTTTATTTATTATTCAACATATTATGAGAGTGGCGGAATATACGTACACGTCGTATGAAAGTTTCAAGTCAAAAAGCGAACAGAAAAATCCCTGCATTTTCTCAGATAAGGGATTTGACAAATAGACACGTGATTAAAGTGAAGGGAATAATAGCTATTTTTAGTACATTACGTAAGTGTTTTAGGGAAAAGTCTGTCGCCAAAAGGACGCAGAATTCGCGATTTATGTGTGCGCGTGGAAGCGATTAAAATATTCTTTTAGTAATAAATATGTCAAAACGTGAGATTTAATATACATCCAATGCGGGAAATAAAACGCAACTGGAGTTTAAGAAAAGTGATTTTGGAATACATTAAGACTTTAAAATATATAATATTAGAATTTAAAGTAAAATTAAGTGATATTATTACATATATATGTTATCAATGATATTTTATTTCCGAACCATTTTTCCTCTAATATTAATAGACTAGCCGCTCTTGGTGACCAGCTTGTTCGCACGGAATACTGGCTTTCCTGGTTGTTAAACAATTACTATGGGATATATAACTGTTCAAAACTTTAATTTGGTGTTCGGTAAGAGTGAAAAATATCAAATTACTGGATATAGAAATCTGTGAGCAATTTGTGACTGAAGAAACCACAAGAGTAATTTCTTTTTCAAAATTGCGTTTAAGTTGTTTTCACATACTAAAGGGGTATTTACATACTAAAAATCTCCCAGGGAAAAAAAAGTAATCATTGATTTCAAAAACTAATTAGTTTTTTTTCCCCCTATAACTTTCAGCATTTTTATATTATTGAGTCACGTGGTTTCTGCAATCAACGATTCATTTTTTTATTATAAGAAAAACTAAACTGGCAACGGCAAAATAAAATTTAATTCGCTCCTTCAACCGAAGTTTTATATACAAAGATCCACAAAAACTCAGCATATTTCATCGAAAGTATATTATAAAGAAATTATATAAAAAAAAATCTCTAAATTAAGTGTCTGATACATGAAGTATAAATTTTGTGTACGCTCTTTTTTATGTATCGGGAATATATTTCATATATTGTGACAGGGAACTTCCAAAAGCATATTCCATGTCAAAAAAATTCCATCCTTCATCGCCAAACTGATGTCGAAAAAATTCATCTAGCAATATCAAAACACAATTTCTGCACCGAAGCGGGCATCAAAGTTCAAAATCTAGCATCAGCACAAACATACTATCTGACAATCAAAACACAATCTATACCCTTCTCAAAAAAGTAATAACAAACACCGAGTCAACTCGTCGCACAAACATCCAGATGTTTTTCTTTCTAAAAGTTACACAACATATTACGACACTTGAGCGGGAAAATTACCTTTTTATTGCGACGCTTTTAAAAGAGCATCGCTCGTTCGAATGGCACTTAAATTCTAAGAACAATAAAACGAACAATCGCGATCCTATTGGAATAATAAACCAGACTTCTATCCACAAACGAGAACTTTTATGGAATCGTCTGACTTTAATATGAAGATTAGATACTGGAATCTGGCAATATAAGCGGAATAATCTTCTACTCAAAAGAGAATAATTAGGTTCTTGGTTCTTTAAGTACAGAATTTTGGAAACATTGGTCGACCATATTGTGTTTTTAAAGTAACGGAACTGTTTTCGAAAGAATTTATTTGTCTATGGAGAGAAAGGAAGTATGTATGGAGCAAGGAATTTCATTGAAAAGATATATATTTTATTGACTTTTGCTACATGTGAGCGAGTTGTCGGAAGAGACGTTAAAATTGAGTATTCCTTATGGTACAACAAACAGAGGACTTCTTCACTAGAAAGCGCAATTTCTTTCAACACATATCATGAAGAATGACTGAAATTCTAAAACATTTTGTTTTAAATTGTATTTCAAATAGAGTTTATTCATTGAAAAACTTTGGGATCCTAGATATTTTGTCCTTCAAATTTTATTATTTATGGATTGTATGAAATATAATTAACAAAAATCTAAATAACAAGCTAGAACTTTTATAGGCTGGTCTGATTTAAATCCTTTCTCTACCATATAAGCAGAATAATCTGCTACTGAAAAAGACAATAATTAGGCTAGGTTCTTTTAATACAGAATTTTGGAAAAGCTGGTCAGCCATATTGCGATTTTAAAATGAACGGAACTATACCGGAAGAAATTTATGTCTATAGAGAGAAAGGAAGATTGTTAGGCGTCAAGAATTTCATTGAAAATACATATATTTTATTGACTATTGCAACAAAATGGAGTCATTTCAACAGATAATCAAAAAAGGAACACGCACCTTACAACGAAACCAGCAATAACAGTGATGTTGACATAACATCCTAAACCACATATCCGGCTTGGATGGGGATACATTTTATTACACACATCTTCACAAATTTAAAGGGGAAAATCCTCGCTTTCCAAACTTCTACACTATTCTAATGTGAGTACGTCTCGCGTACCACAAGAATAAACGATTGACAATACAAAGTAATAGGTGCATCCTTATTCGAATCCAGAAACAAACCTGCAGGCACAAAGACCCTGTCATCAAACTAAGGCGGACTCGTAACCTACCTAGGAAGTATTGACTTCATAGGCACAACTCTGTGACAAGGCTATACAAATCCAATTGTTGAGCTATATGGAAAAAAAACCTTGACAACTTTTGAACCGTTGGTGAGATTCATTTAAAACTTGCCGGTTGAATGCAGGGCATGCTGGGATTTGTTTGAGAATGCGCGGTGTTATTGTTGTTATTCATTTTTCGTTGAAAATGTCGAAATACAGAGTTTCTGAGCGTATGTCGATCGTCAAGGCCTACTATTCGAGCAATAACAGCCCGATTGCGACTCAAAGGAAATTTGCGACAGAGTACGAGCTGAAGACAACCGGTCCAAGTGTTATAACAATCAAAAATGTGATTAAAAAGTTCGAGAGAACTGGTAGTGTCGATGTATCGACACTTAAGCGATTTTTGCAGAATTTTGCCTTCGTCTACGCCACGTCATCGCCATTGATGCAAGCATATCGAACATGTCGTAAACTAAATCCGAATATCTGTAGTTACTTTTAAAATGTGAATAAAATTTTTGAACTCAGTAGTTTTTGAAAATTTTATTTTTTATTTCATATAGCTCAATAACTGTCACCACGTAATTACTGGCACTTCCTAAAACTACACGTTACCAAATACAAAAAAAAAAAAAAAAAATGGAGACATTTTAAGATATAATAAAAAAAAAAATAAAGGGGTGCGCGGGGGGAATCCATCCGAAACTGCCAGGATTCGTCAGACCAGAGAATTTGACGTACATCTTAAAACATATATTCGAATCCAAATTACACAGAACTCATCAAACTAATGCCGACTCTTAACCAGTCTACGACATTTTTATTGCAAAGGCACAATTCGGTCACTAAGATATACAGCTCATCACTAACGGTGACACAATTACTGTCACTTAAAAGCCGACACTTCATAAACACGCAAGTTATCAAGAATCTCCAAAATGGAGACATTTTAAGATATAAAAAAAATAAAATAAAGGGGTGGGAGAGGAATCCATACAAAACTGCCAGGATTCGTCAGACCAGAGAATTTGACGTACATCCTAAAACATATATTCGAATCCAAATTACACAGAACTCAAACTAATGCCGACTCTTAACCAGTCTACGACATTTTTATTACAAAGGCACAATTCGGTCACAAAGCTATGCAGCTCATCATTAATGGTCACACAGTTACCGTCATTTAAAAGCTGACATAAACACACGCGCTATCAAGAATCTCCAAAATGGAGACATTTCAATAGACAATAAAGAAAAAAGGAAACCCCCCACACAACGCCGCCAGCAATCCCAGCGATGTTGTGACCTAACTTCCTAAAACATATATCTGGTTTGGATGGAGATACATTTTATTACACACATCTTCACAAATTTAAAGGGTAGAAATGTCCGGACGTGACAATATTCCCGAGCAGAGCTGGGAAGTGAGAATAATGACACATCCGAGTGTAATATTTCCTGTGGAAATTTCCTCTCCTTGTCTCTGTTCGGGGGCTCCTTTATATCTCTTGGTGTCAAAGTGCGGACTCGCAGAATGACACTTGGTGGCATCCAGATAAATGATCGGAGGGGGGGCGTATACAAAATTAAATTTGGAAGAGTCCAGGCTTAAATTCAATTCTGACGCCCACTGACGTGGTGGGGTGGGCGATTCATTTTTCAAAAGACACTTGCGAGCCGAACGTTTCACGAACAGCTAATGTGCAGGTGGGGGCGGGTTTTTGATTTGACACAAGTTGCTTGTGGAACCTAAACCCTTCGGTTCTTTGGCGAACACAGAAGAGATTCGCATTTCACGTTGGGGGACCGATTCGAGTGTGCTTCGTCGTTCCCCGCGAATCTCCTTCGAACCTGCGAGGTCAATTATGCGAACCAAGGGGCATTCCACAGATCTTCCCGTTCCATTAATGACTGACAGTCGATGATTAATGGTTCAAATTGGATTTGCTCCTTTCCCATGGTTCACGGTTCGTCCGTCGTGAAAATAGTTTCTTCGAACGACTCGCTAGCGTCTTCGTAAACCCGTAAAGTGTATACCCGTCTTTACACCACTGGTGGGGGCAAGTCTTACAACTTGAACCATGGTGAGATGACGAGACCAACCCCCGAGCCTACCAACAAACCACATTTGAACGCTTTCGACTCATTATGGAGTATTTAGCAAACAGAACCTGAATACAAGCAAATCTTTGACGTGCTCGTAATTTTGGCACGCGATTGGATAGATCTGATATAGCGCAGCTTCATTCTTGCTTCTTTACAGAGCACTTTACATATCAGTAAATTGAAAGCAGAAAGTTGTACAAAAATTATAACTTTCATTGCCACCGAAAAATCCGACATAGCTTTTGAAATAAAACGCCGATTAAACAAAAAAAAATCGTACCTCAGTATCTTACTCTCCAAACTTCCATATGAATTTGGACTTCTAAACTGATCTAATTTTATGTCTTAAGCATACATTCTACAAATTTCATCCAAATAAGAAAATAAAAATATAACTAAAAAAAATGCCAGTTAGGTAAAAGCCACGACTGATAATCCATAAAAATCAATTGGTAACCGAATAATTAAGAAAAAATGATAGTTGAATTTCGATCAGAAATATCAAGTTCAATAAAATATAATTTAAATAATAATCAATTTAAATAAAGTAATAAAATAAATAAACTATTAAATAAAGAAAAACAATTTCAGCTTACTAATTAATCTTATGCATAAATTAACCCGTTCATTTCCTCTAAAAAGCCATTTCATTCGCAAAATTAACACATCTAGAGTGAAATTCTCATTCATTAAAACGAAAAATGGAAAATATACGATTAAAAAATTGTTTGAATCTCGGAATTACTAAAGAACGTAATAAGTAAAAAGATGCAATTTCAAATCAAACGATCGAAAAGTCCGAAACGAAAGAAATAGAGAAAGAAAATACAGTTCATTAAATAACAAAATATTTTATCTTATTCCTTGTTTTACACTGCGTTCTATCTTCAAATCTTCTCCTTAAAAGCGAAAGAAGTTGAAAATGATATATTTCGACAAAAGAAGCAGATGTTATCAAAATTTTATTTTTGTTACCAGCCTTTAAAATTCATCAAACCCCATTCCACCAAGATCACATTTTCCGAATTTTAATTCTAAACTAAATATTAGAAAAAAAAAATGGAACGAAACAAAACATAAAAATGGCGAAAAATCTCAAGTTTTAATTGAAAATTCAATCTGCGATTCGGAATATTTAACGCTTTAGTGATCCTTTTTAGAAGTTTTCTGACTCGAAAGGGAAAATGTCAGACGGATACGGTTGAAGTTAAAGATATTCTTTTTTCCTCAAACGAAAAGTTCTAAATATTTTCATGGATAGAGAGATTTTTCAATTTCGCTTCCAACATTTTCGTTTTCATGTTAATAGTCTTATCATTTTAATAATAGAATCGGCTGCCCAAGAATGAAAAATAAATAAATAAAAGCAAAATGCAGCTGCCAGATGGAAAAATAAAAGATAATACGTAATTTCCGTTTCGTAATTGAAATTGTTGGAAAATGAGATTTCTAAGACTCGCCGCAATGGAACAGAAAAATAATATCGCATTCTAGTTCTCAATCGTACACGGAACACCAAAAAATATTCGAATTTCGGAAATCGAAGACGATGTAAATTAAATATGGATGCTTTAAAAATATTAAAGAATCGTATGAGGATATTTATTATTATTTGTAATATAAAGCAAAACATTTAACATTTCCCGATACAAAATTCAGAATTAAAATTGAACTGGGTAACACTAACTTTCAGGTTAATACAGGCAAATATGAATAATTTCGTATTCTAGTTCTAAATCATACATGGGATATCAAAAAAAATTCGAATTTTGGAAATCGAAGACGATGTAAATTAAATATGGATTCTTTAAAAATATTAAAGAATCGTATAATAAAATTATCATTTTTATTTTTACAATAAATCAAGATTTCTTCAACATTTTCCGATACGAAACTCAAATTAAATTGAACTAGGTAACACTCAATTTCGATGCAGGCGAACGTGAATTTGGCGTTCATGTGTTCCGGTTATAAAAAGGTTCGATACAGGTAACACCATAACCAACGGGTAGAGTAATTACCTCGATTTTCTCTTATACATTAGCTTTTTGTATTTATAATGAAAAGAATCGCACTTTGAAACTCTTCCTTTTTGGCTGATTGATTTAGACAAAATTAGGTGTCAGCATACCAAATTTATTTATCGATTTTCTCTTATACAGTAGCTTTTTGTATTTATAATGAAAAGAATCGCACTTTGAAACTCTTCCTTTTTAGCCGATTGGTTTAGACAAAATTAGGTGCCAGCATATCAAATTTATTTATCGTTTTTCTCTTATACATTAGCTTTTTGTATTTATAATGAAAAGAATCGCACTTTGAAACTCTTCCTTTTTGGCTGATTGGTTTAGACATAATTAGGTGTCAGCATACCAAATTTATTTATCTAATTTGTTAAGTTTTTGAGTTATCATGCTCACGGACAGAAATTAATACAAAATTACACTCAAACCTATAATTTCGATCAACAAACTTAAACTCACCCATCTAGCTAATTCAATTTTGGAGTTACTGGTTTCATATATGAACGAATATACAGACCGACAGACAGACAACCCATTGATGGATTTGGTCCAAAAATTTGAAACACGTAAAAATCCAGTAATAAAACCGGATGCCAAATTTCAGATATTTAGCTCGTTGGATTGTGCAGTTATCGTTTTCACATGCATATAGACGGACAGACAACTTCCAGCTGACATATTTCGTCCAAAATTTGATAAAAACATACAATTTTGTTCTAAAGACAATATAACAAATTTTAAACTTCCAGCTCTTTCCCTTTTGCAGATCGTGTTCTGATAAACAGAATAATTCCAAAATTCTTTTTTTTTTTTCAGGGAGGCAAAAAATATGGGGATTCATTAAAATCTCGAAGTAAGATTTTTGGACGAAACATTTCTTTATCCTTCTGTATTTATCGATTAATTCTATATAGTGCACACAAGAGAAAGTTAAAAATGCTGAGAAAATTATACATTAAAAATTCTTAAATAAAATATGACGTTAATGAATTAACGAGGGCGAAATTAGTAAATAGCCAAAGTATGATTAAATGAAGTTTTAAAATAAGCTTTTAGCTAAAATGACTGAAAAATCTTTTAAATGGTTGCATTCGAAGTCTCAAAAAATATCAATGAACAAAAAGACAGCAAAGTTTTGTAGTTGCATACATGTAGAAATATACAACTCTTGTCATTTTAGCTATTAAAAAGTTTAAAAAAAAACCCTTCTAAATACAAAATAGTTTCGAAAATTAAGGTCAAACGATAACTTGTATACCCTACAACGACAAAAAGAAAAAAATCTGGCAATTCTGAGATCAGATTCATTATTTTTATCTTTTAATTAAGTAAACAAAATCTATAAGCAAAGCAACTAATTTTTATTTAAATCCAAATAAGTTGAGATTTGAAAGCAACCTTAATACGCAAGCTTTCTAAATTTTTGAATAAATCCTTAAAAACTCAAAAAGTCAGCATATTTCGGTTTTCCTATCATTTTTAAAAAAATTCTAAAAAAGTAAACCATCTAATTAACTTCTAATAAGAAACGAAACGAACGCAAGCGATAAAGGAAAACCCCTATAAGTCACTCCTCCATATTAATGGTTAAATAATCTACGCACACGGATTATTTCACTGATTGTTTTTCATATTAATGATTTCAAAAACTTCCATTAATGAATCTTCTTCCCTCCCCTCCACCAATAGAAAGATTTCCCTTTTATCGTTTTTTTACCTTTTATATTTTCCTTAAAGGTTCACAATAAATGAAGAACCTTTGTAAGGAGGAAACATCATTAAAAACAATCCAGGCAAGTTCATTAACTGATCTCTTGGGGACGAAAATAAAAAATAAAAAAAAAGCGCGGAATTTAATAGAATCTTCTATAATTAGAGCTGATATTCCCGATATAAAAGGCAGGTAAATAAGGAAATTGAGATCTTTCCTAGTCTTAATTTTGTAAATGAACAATACAACAGAGACGAGACGTCTTTGAATTTGAAGGACTCCCCCCCCCACGAAATAATTGCTAATTTTTGATTATTTATTTCAACGGCAGGAAAGAAATTTTAACAAGGATGAGTAGTTTCGAATTAATTTAGCGCTGATTAGTTTTAATTAATTAACTAATTAAGCAAAACACGATAAGTACAAAAGACTTTGATTATATGTTTTGCTATAAGTGATGGTTTGAGTTTTTAGTTTAATTATGTTAGTTTGATGTCCCGTTTTAAATTTTACTTTAAGGGAACATACGACTATTTACCTCGAAAATTTTCAATTTTATGAAAAAATATATATTATTCCCCTGTCTTTTCTAAACAATTTCAAACAACCCTCGTTAAAAAATTCCCATAATTATGAAATTGATGAAGGAAAATGTATCAGCTATTCAACGTAGACATTGAATATGGCCACTTCTTTAAAGCGCTATATCTCAAAATGTGTTTTCTTGATATTTCGCGCACGATATCTCAAGAAAATATTGAATATTTTTACATAAAATTTGTACTGAATATGCACTGTGCTATGTTCCACAAAATAGAACCACAGTTTTGTACATATTTTTTGGGGAGTTAGAAATATTGAAATTTTAACCATTTTTAACATTTTTACTTCAAATTGGTATGTAAAATATAAATTAAACTTAAATGTTAATAAATTGAAGTTCAGTTTCCTAAACAGACAGTTTGGATTACTTAGATATCCAAAATATTATGTACAGATCAATATTTTATTCGTAATCATGCGCGCAAGGTGACTACCTCACTTTTCTCCAAAAATTATACCCATATTCATTACTCTCTCAAATAAAGACATATCAATATTAAGATTTGAAAATGTGTGTACAAAAACAGAAATAAATATTTTTCTAGGAAAAAAAAATGAGTTTCTGAAATGTTTTGTTTTAGAGATATAATGACTCGAATTTGACAGGTTTTTTTCTCCCATTCTTCGGAGGTTTAAAGCGCGTATGTCCCCTTAAGACAAGACTTTTTAATTTTGAAAAGTGGTAAGATGACGGCACTTATGCCAGTATCCAACTTTCGCCTAACGAACATTTCATTTATTAGATAAAATAAGCATTCGACAGTTTTTTCGCAATCTTAAGAGGTTTAAAGGGTGTATGTCCCCTTAAGACGGACTTTTTACTTTCTCGTATACGAAGTACACAAAGAGAAAGTACTGTCATCGTCAAAAAATTCGAACTCGAGATTTTGACGAATCTCCACGTTTTAGACCTACCCGAGTCCGAAAAACGCAATTTTGGAATTTTGTCTGTCTGTGAACACGATAACTCGAAAACTATTAGAGCTACGGGGATGAAATTTGGTATGTGATCTTGACGCACAATTTGTAGGTTTCTATCAAATTTTGGACAAAATCCGTCAACGGGAAGTCTGTCTGTCTGTATGTCCGAAGTCATGCGAACACTATAACTCAAAAACTTGAATAGCTATGTGGACAAAATTTGGTACGCAGTTTTATCGTCATGAATGTAGGTCCGTATAAAATTTTGGGCCACGTCCGTCAACTGGTTGACTGTGCATATTTGATTTCTTCGCCATTGTACGAAGCAAAAGAAAGGCACGCGTTTTTACTGCTGTTCCCGTAATACGCTCTGTCTTGGCTCACTGCCAAATTCTTCTAGAACAAAAGTGAATTAATTATGGAGTGTTTTTTAATTTTTCTTTCACGCCGAAACATTTTCATAATAAGAGTTGCATATTTGATTTGCGGTTAGTTTTATTTTGTATATTTCGTAATGCATTTTTTTCTGAGTAGATTTTGCATTATTTTTACTCTGACAGAACGAAAGTAGTTGTTAAAAGTAAAGTTATAAAGTAACAAACCAAAATTAGTGTCAATTGATTCATCAGTTCTGTTTTTCATGCTTTTTTAATTTCTTAAGCACTCTGCCAATGTGCATGATATTTTCAACTACAACTATCGGTAGCAAATTTGTAACAATCAGATCGGAGATACTGCTGGCAAGCTAAAAGGCTGCTTAGATGTGTGCAAATCTTTTAGTAACTTATATTAGAAAATTGAAATTTGGTATGTGGTCTTCTAATTTATCCACGCGGTAGGAGGGGAAACAGCACCTTTTTGGGGAAGTATACGAGAAAGTTTAGGGGAGGCCACTCTCGCTGGTTAATTTTGAAAAGTGGTAAGATGACGGCACTTATGCCAGTATCCAACTTTCGCCTTAAAAAAACATTCGATTTATTAGAAAAAATATGCAAGTGGAACTTAAGCGAAAAATACTGAAGAAGGGAACAGTGGTTTTGACGAGGACAACCTCTCTGTTCGTGCTCCACTCTCTTAACTTCCACGCATCAACCTAATAGCTTTGACGTAAGACGTAATATTTTGCCAGAACCAAACACAGATATCGAGTGATATTTGGCAGATACAGGTTATCGAACCCAATAATAGAAAAACAAAACAAAAATTTGAAAAGTTAAAAAAGAAAAAAGTATAAATAAGAAACAGAAGAATTCAACAATAACGATAACAATTCACCGTTTTGCGCGCTCTACGCAGCAGCATCTAGTGATTGCGTCAACAAAATATTGCAACGATTAATAATTAAAAAACATAAAATAAAATTTAGAAAGTAAAAGAAAAATAGTCAAAATGGAAGGAAATATTTTTTTGACGCAATCACTAGATGCTGCTGTGTAGAGCGAGCAAAAAGGTGTATTGTTATCGTTATTCTTTAATTCTTCTGTTTCTTATTTATACTTTTTTCTTTTTTAACTTTTGTTTTGTTTTTCTATTATTTGTACCTGTATTTTATTAGAAATAGCTGCATATGCGCCATTCTATATAATACAAATTTTTAATTAATTTTGACTGATTAATTTAAATTTAATATCTTTGTTAAATCTTGTCAATTGTAACTGTTATCAAATCTAAGATTTAATTTATCGGTTATATTTCTCTATTTTTGTTGCATTGTAAAGGCAGAAACATTTTTTTTAACCACCAGAATTTTTGATAAAATTTTTTTTTCTACTATTTAATGCACTAATAAAAGCATATCTTTTTGAATTTTTTAAATTTTTATTTTCTTTTTTATATCCTTCCTATAGGATTAAATAAATTGAAATCTTTGCAGAGACTAGACACCATTACAAATAATCCAATTCATTGATAGATCATTTGTAAAGGATATCAAAAGGTGGAATTAAATATAATTTTCTATTAAGATAGCGGATATTGCCGTTATAAACCAGCGGGAGTGTTCTCCCCTAAACTTTCTCGTATACTTCCCCAAAAAGGTGGCGTTTCCCCTTCCCCTGAGTGGCTAAAAAAATTCGAACCTACTGTTACCCAGAATCCAATGACTATCAAAAGGTTTTTCATTATAGTGATTGAAAAATATCTAGGTAAAGAATCAAATTCAAAGAGATGCGTACCGAATAAAATGCATGCATCACACACTTCCACTCTTACCGGCTCAAGGACAAACTGACGTAATTCGCTACTCCGTAATGAAATTCCGTTCCGTTCCTTTCGCGTGCACAGAAGATTGCTTCCAGTACGCATGCGCGTGGAGATAACGGATTGTTTTCAATAGTAAATTATACAGTCCGACATACAGTCAACCCTTTGACGGATTAGGCCCAAAATTTTACACGGACCTATATTCATGATGATAAAACTGTGTACCAAATTTTATCCATCTAGCTATACAAGTTTTTGAGTTATAGTGGTCACATGACCGCAGACTTCCCGTGAACGGATTTTGTCCAAAATTTGATAGGAACTTACAAATTATGTATCAAGATCACATACGGGATTTCATCCCCGTAGCTCTAATAGTTTTTGAGTTATCGTGTTCACAGACAGACATAATTCCAAAATTGTGTTTTTCTGACTCGGGGTGGTCTAAAACATGGCGATTCGTCAAAATCTGGAGTTCGATTTTTTTGACGATTACAGTATTTTTCCTTTATATACTTCGCGTACGAGAAAGTAAAAAGCAGGTAAACAAGTAAATTAAGATCATTCCATGTCTTTTTGTTGCAAAAGAAACTCTAAATTTAATAATCTAATTAATAATATTAATTAATTAATAATTCCAGATAATGAAAGCAAACATTACTAATTTTTGATGTTTTATTTCTGGAATAGAAAGGAAATAGTAACAAAAAATTTATATCTGGAATTCATAAAGGACAGTTTGATTAAATAATTAATTAAATTAGTTAGGGTACAGAACGCGTTAATTATGCGTTTCGTATATAGAGTCGATTTAATTTGAGACGCCCACATTTGACTTTCAAGTTACAAAAGGACTATTGGAGCGACTTCCTGCTTTTAAATGTTCATCATATATGGAGACTAATAGTCAGAATTACGTGGAAGCGAATACTTCAACGGATAATTTCAATGAAACTAGAGCTATTCATCTTGGAACGAATAAATTTAATAAAAATAGAGCACACTTCCATTTACTGCGCTGAAAAGTAATTTTGTTATTTTTAGCACGTTCTTTTTTATAATTCATTAAATTAACTTACATTTATAATTCGTTATTATAAATATTTAGGAATCTTGAAGTTCAATTTTTCTCAAATTCACTACCAGGAGGCGGCACCAGTACGGAATGAAAATTCAATCCAATCCATCGATTAATTGGTAATAAAATTCTGAAAATATTGAATTGTAGTCGCGATGAAAATGTACAGAATTTCATATCTCTAGCACATCAGGAACCGACAAAGATTACCCCGCCCTGGCCTAGGCCGTGCAGGGAAAATGCGATACATCCTACTCCAGACTGAACAGTACTTATACTGGATGCTTTAAAAATACATTCACGAGAGGGCTCGTTATGCCATTTGTCCCAAGACCGCTTTTCTTCCACCCATTTTAATCAAAATGCATTTACGGATGTTCCAGAGTTTCTTTTGAGACAAGGTTCAAAGTCGCGGAATTCTACCTATCCACCCTCCTCTTCCCCTCCCCCACGGGAGATATAAGAGTTTTATTTCTACTCTCGACGCGAGGCCCCAACGTAGGCAGATCCTTTGATGTGCCGCTAGCCTCTAGTCGAGGTCTCAAATTGGAATCAGCGGATTGAGTTCTGGAATTTAAGTTCTTTCGAATTCCACCATTTTGAATCATTTGCTCCAAATTTCATAGGGCTTCGACCTTGACGATTTTTTTTTCCTTCCCGTGTTCCAAAAATTCCATTTTAGAAGAGCTGTGTTACGACATTCCTACCGATAGATATCGCTGGTGCCGTTCGCAACCTTTTTAGAATGTTATATTTTTTCCTGTCAGTTGTGAGTAAAATGAAACTGTAGTTTGGTGAACCAACCGCCACCTTCTTCATCGCTAATAAAATGTTGTTAAGTTTCATTACTTGCCTTGCATCTCAATTGAAATTAGAAAATCAATTAGGTTTCTATACTATTACTCAATGTGGTCCGTCGAGCCGGAGGAGAGGGGGGGGGGGGGGTGATCACTCTTTCGTAATACATGATATCTCGCTCCCCGAGTCGACAATCTTTTTGAAAGAGTGATCACACCCCCCCGCCTCTCTGACATGAATCATCGTGTTGAAAGTAAAACTATAGGAATTTTCGAATCCGAGAAAAAACAACTGTTAATAGAAAGTATCAAGGATGTATCGCTTCTCGTCTCATTAAACTGAATGGCCTCCTAAAAGCAACACGAGTGCTATCTAGAGACGGACCTCGTAACCGCGGTTAGCTGCCGAGGAAACCACCTGAGCTGGCACTCCCTCTCCAAATTTCTGACCCTACCAGGGGAGAAGATTTGACCCCTACATTTGATTCAACGTGCAACAGGCCCACATACATCTTCAGGAATCAGGTTCAGGACCTGGAACTCTCTGGTCCCGAAGTCGGGACCTTACAACTAGGAAATGTACAGTAGACGGATTTTAACCCGAATTCGATAAAAAAAAAACTACAATTTTCTTGTAAAATCAGAATAAAAATGCTATCAATGGCGTAAAAATAAGGTGGCAGAACTGGCGAAATGACTGGGGCCCACGTCTTCGGGGCCCCGGACCCAACCACATACGCACATTTGCCGAGGCCCTACACTATGTGTTGCTGCTGCCACTGTTTCGAAACATCTTTGATCGAACACAGGCACACAATCACAATTTCAAAAATGTGTTTGCAGACTCAGGGGGGTTCTAAAACGTGTAGATGCATAAATACCTCGAGGCCGAATTTTTTGAAGATTACAGTACGTTTTCATCGCATGCGAGAAAGTAAAAAATTAAAAACATTGATACAGAACTCAGTTTTATTTACAACAAAAATTACTTCGACAGGCAAAGTTAACATAACCCAGTGCTCCAACTTTCCAATCCAAAACATCCCAACTCCACTCCACCCCATCTCAGGCTGGAGAAAAATGGATTCCACTTATCACCCCAAGCGCGCATGCATAAAGCAACAAATATTCCAGCGCATTATCTTTTGAATCACAACAGCAACGCATAACAACGGGAAACATCATTAAAACGAGTCAGAACCGCGGCGGGCACAAAAGCCTTCTTCCCGGATATTCAATTAGCCCATCCCGGACCGGACTCCGGGAAACTCGATTTGGACTAGTATCCGTACTGGTGGAGGGCGCATCCCGGGAGATAGCCCTGGGCACAAGGTGAAACCCATTTAGCCCATTTCTCCACTGATTCGATTAATACGGGGAGGGAGCCACTTGGAAAAGGCGTAAAGGTTTGGGGCAAAAGAAAGCTGTAGTTCTGAATAGCTTGATTTCGCTCAGGACTAACAAATGATTTAATTTTTATTATACGGAGTAACCAAAAATAAATTGCAATCATCAAAAAAAATGTCCTCGAGATTTTGATCAATCTCCCTTTTTAGATCTCCTGCGAGACCGGAAAAAATATTTTGTATAATAATGTCTGTCCGTCTACGATTGCAATAACTCAAAAAACGGAACGAGTTAGGTGCATGAGATTTCGTATATACTCTTTACGTCAAAACTGGGTATAAGTATCAAATTTTGGAAGAAATTTATCAAAGGTAAACAAATCCATACTTGCGTATTTGAAAAACTTAATTCTAAAACTTTAAAAAATACATGGATGAAATATGGCATATGGTTTATCATCCAAACGGTGGAAGTTAATCAAATCTTGTCCGAATCTTACACTCCCAAATTTGACATTACAGACATAAGAGGACGCTTGCCCCCAAAGACAGATCTAACGCGCACAAGGCTCATATATACGGCGGTTCTTAGGAGGAACCAAGTCTCGAACTTGTGATCCTTTCAACCTACAGCAGAGATCTTGTAACAGACCCCTCTATTTCTGACAGAATTCGTCATAACAAAAAAGCCGTGCACTTATATAAAAAATATGTTTTAATTATTTAATTATTTCTTTTCACAACCGAACTCGAGATTCGTCATAAACAAGTGCGCAGTAATATATCTAAACAGAATTATTTGTAAAATGTAACTTTAAATTAAAATTTTCCACATTAAGTATCAATACAACAGATAATCAGTAAGATCGATGAAGTTATAAATTTTTCATTTGGAATTCGTAATTCTGTCCGAAAAATACAGTAGAATCCCGCCAATCTGAACTAATGGGGACCGGTGCCTGTTCGGATTAAAAAAAATGCGGATTACCCAAAATTCCGATAAAAACAAAAAAAAGATATGTGCTAAAAAAAATGTCAGTTATAAGTATTCAGTACTACTATCTCTTGAATTGCTTTTATTCAAAAGCAATAGAAAGAGAAACCCTTTTCATTAGAATAATGGATGTGCCCCTGTATGAAGTGACCTTATCTTACGGCGAATTGCATTAGTTTCTTCAATGTGTACAAAATTATGCATGCTGAAAAAGTACTTTTTTGTTTTTAGTATGTATATTTAAATCTTTTCAAGTAACCTTTTCAATTGCATATAATTTTCGAAAATAAAATTGTTTCGGATTAACTGGAATTTCGGATTAGCGGGGTTCTACTGTAATTCCACAGAACTTCATTTAACCAACCCAGTCTAGTCCATTCGAATTCTGTACATGTTGCTTCTCCGTTAATGTAGACATGCAGGACGGAAGCCAACTTTAAGGCGAAATTTTTCCAGCGAACTCGCTTTCGGATTTACACTTCGTAGTTTTCGTAGAAGATATAATGAACAAGCATGATTTAAAAATTAAAAAGTAAAATTCATAATAAGCGGAAGAAGCCAAAACATCAACATACTCAAAGTGTTAAGAATAAATCAATTAATGTAAAGGGCGATTCATTGCAAGAAGCTCCAGTTTGGTTTAGTAAAACGACCCATTTTGAGGTTAAACGAAACTTATTTTGGGCAAACGTAATGACTTAAAATCGGGGTGCAAGAGCGCTTAACTCTTTAAAACTGTACGTCAGATGTAAACAATTGTAAGACACAATTTTAACATTTTACAGGAGTAAAGATGTTTTTCACACAGCCAAAATGTGATATAGTAACTCCGGGAGAGTCGCAGCATCCGGGATAGATGCCGCACACCTTGTATTTTTTGTAATTATCGATAGATGACAGTCAGACGAGCAGTATAGGTGCGCAATGAGATTTCTTTATCCAGTTTATAGCGTGAATCCCAATTCGATGACTACTTTTAGCTGTGCAATCGTTATTTTGTGTTAAGCGTATGATTTAATACGCTTTTAAACACCTTATGCTTAAATACTTTTTATGCGCTAATTACTATATATAAATCCATCATGATTTCTAATTCAAAACTAAGTGTAGAATCTGTATAGAGTACTGTGTGTTTGGTTACGCCATTTTCCTTTGCGAGGGCAGGCAACTATGATGTGCGGCGTCTGCACCGTACAAAACGGGATACATGCCGCACTGCGAGCCGGTATACACGCCGCAGTTTCTTTTGTACGGGATGCCGCGATTAATAAAATTGAAATTTATCCATCCGTGTCTTATTTTATTATGTTACAGAACATCTATTTGGGTTGAACAGCATAGGGAGCAAATTGACTCGGTATCAGGTACAGGGTCTTTAATCTGCGATGCTTGGAACAAATCGGCAACTGTTGGCAACGCCCCTCGGGGCTTTAAAGTCGTTGGCAACTTCCCTTTTAACAACAACGCTCTCCCAGATCATTTGTTTTAAGCATTAGCGGATAGTGAAGTGCCTGTACCAGAAAACAAGACACAAGAGGAGGCAAATTCATTAAATAAAGTACTAATCAATACACCTCAAATCAATTTACAGCCTGCAGAACCAGGCACTATTAGTTTAAAACCACCACCTACCAAACACCCACATAAAATCTCTCCTATTCCGATGTTTAGCAAGGTGACAGCAAAGCACAGAATTAAGAAAACAGCAGTACTCTAAACCTCTATTGACAATAGGAATGCGCTTAAAGCAAACTTAGAGAAAAGATTCCAAAAATGTAAGAAAACTTAAAAAAAAGATGACAAAACTACCAAGAGAAAATTTAATTTTGAATCAGGTGGAAAGAAATTGATGAATGTTTAAACAGTATCAAGTTTACTACACCAAAGGAGAAAAGGGGGAAAATAAAGAGTAAGAAGGCGAGAAAGATGTAAGTCAAGATGATAACAATGAACAGTTGGATCACACATGTGACGCAGACGTTCTTTGCAAGGAATGTTCAGAAAACTACTACAAAACTAAGAGGAAGTGTGATTGGCTTCGTTTCATCATTTGTCAAATGTGGTTACATGAAGACCGTACTATTTTCGACACTTTTTGTGTAGATTGCGGTCGAAAAAACAGGTCTATTAACAAATAAAACAATGTAAACACTATTTTACTTTTTTCTTTTCCCTCTTTAATACACTGATGTTACATTGTTGCTGAAATAATTAAAATCAATCTTTAAAAATAAGTAGAAAATTTTAGTAGTGAACTAAGTAGGCAGATTAATATTGATTTAAACCTACTAGAACGTTTTATTGTACTCACTTAGTTTCTTTTTGTTATTACATAGGTAATTATGGTCCAGATATAATATTTGTTTGAATATTTTTTTATATATATTATTTTATCCTGTTCTTATGCCAGGCGCGGCATAACTCCCGCACAAGTGCGGCGTCTCACCCTGAATATACAGGTGACGCGCCGCAGTGTAATGCTTTAGAAAAAAAATTGTTAAAACATATTAATTATTTTTATATATTTTTTGTCGCAGTACAAATGTTGTATATTTAACATTAAATAGCACAGCATGATTTATTTTATTTTATGCGCACCATGGGATTTTATACACAACTTCAAAAAAATATGCGGCATATCTCCCGGAATTATCCTACAAAATTTACAATTCTAATAAATAAATCATATGCTACGTTTCATCTATCCATCTAATTGCGTTTTGGTTAATGTGGAGTTTACGGTACCCACCTGTTTCTCGCCAATTTTTCTTGGCACCAAATACTGTTTTGGATGTGCAGTGCGCTTTTTATTGCTCTCTTGCACACGCGTCACCTGAAAACGAGAGATTGAGCAAGCAATGCCTGCGGCATTTCAAGAGTGTACCGGGCAAATTTTTTTAACTTAGAAAAACATTAGCGGCTTCGCTTTCAGCATAGCAGAATACACGTAGCTTCGCTTATTCGTTGAGAACCGAAAAACACAAAATAAAATACACAGTACTGAACCGATATTCAAACCGAAGAATTCCAAACGAAGTTTAATTCAAATTCGAATGAACCGACCAATCGCATCGATGAGATGAACAAAACAGTCCAATCGAAACGAGGCGCAATATGGAGTGACATGCAAAACACCGATGACAGGATTAATTTCCACGCATGTCACTCGTTAAAAATATTATTGCACAACCAAAAGAAATGTTCTCTCATCTCCGTTTTTGGCGGCAAACAATTGGCGATCCTAAGAGGAACGAAGTAAGTGGGTGCCGCAAACTCCACATTGACTTGCGTTTTGAGTTACCACGTTCACATGCATACGGGCGCACAGACAGGCAGCCTTCCATCGGATCCTATCGAATTTCGTCCAAAACTCAACAGAGATCCCAATTTCTGTACAAAGACCGCATACTAAATTTTATCAGTCTAGCTCGTTTCGTTTCTGAAACATCGTGATCGCAGACAGACAAAATTCCGAAAATGTTTTCTGGAGAGTCAGGGAGACCCAAAATGCGGCGATACAACAAGATCTCAAGGCCAAATTTGACTATTACAATACTTTCTCTATGCAAAAAGACCATACACGAGAAAGTTAGAAAAAAAAGCAAGAAAAACTTTATTTAAAGGAGAATACTCGTGTTTAAGAGGGGTGTAAGCAGGGGTGGCTGCGACTCCATTTGAAACATCCTGAAAACCTGACATAATTTCGAATAATTGTAGAATGTCAATGTGATGCACATACATACATATTTCAACAAAACGACTGGATTTTCACTAATTTATTTCGACAAGAAATTCGGCGAACCCATTGATTTTGATATAATATAAAATTATCTAAACTATATAAATGATATATTTGTTCTGAATCAAAATTCGAGACAGATAATGAATCTAAAAATATCTGAAATTCAGGATTTGTGAAGGTAGAAAACCTGGAATTTGGGCTAATTCCTGAAGGAAATCGTCCCCGGTTGTAAGTTAACCCTTTTAGTGCCGACTTGCGAAAAGTGCCTACGACGATATATCGTTGGGTATGCGATGGTGTCTTACTATTCACATTGCGAGAGAACTCTACCTCACAATAATTTTATGAAACGTTATAAATGGTTTTATTAATATATTCGATTAACATTATAAGTTAATATTTGATTTATTTTTGTTTTTCATAAAGTTTTATATTTATGTTATTCGTATGATTTAAAAAAATATTGAAAGACAATCAACATTTATTTATTCGCCCTTTATTTAGTAATATGCTTCTTTTTGAATTTTGTAAACATCATTTTTATTTTGTGTATGAGCTTTTCCCCAAACCTTAGCAAATTCGTCAGATTGGTCCAGAATTCTTCGCAGGTACGATACTTTCGGTTGACACAAAAAGATTTAAAGATGTAGAATAATTCCGCACTAAACCAATAATTCATTTAAAAACAATCCAGCAGCTACCCAAATATGAAAACCAAATCCTTACATTAATTACCTATTTTTCCGAAAAAGATTCTTCTTTATTTAAAACCCACACCGGGTCCTGGCGCAGTACGGCCAAGTTGGCTCTTGCGCCATTAAACCGGAATCAACCAACCAATCCACACCGGGTCCGGCCTACCCGAAAGTGTATTTTTTCGTGTAGGCCGGACCCGGTGTAGGTTTTAAATATATATAAAAAAAAATGTTTTTGGAAAACATAGGAATTTCCCAAAAGATCATCATTACTACTTTCCTTCATCTCCAAAATTAATCTTCCATTAGAGAAATCGCATCCTTTCATTTTCATCAGCCCGTCGTCAACCGCACGATATCCCAGACCCTAGGTTCAACCCACCATCTCACCCGAGAATCAACAATTTATTAATCCGCGCATCAAGTCCCCGGCGAGGGGTTTGTGTGATCCTCCCCTTTAAATCCTGAATGCCATCGTTTTCATTATTATTCCGAGGATGGGGTAACATGAGAGTTTTCGATTAAGTTTATACTGTGATGGATGGCAGCGGCATTCTGTTTTGATGTAATTAGCAGACACCCTCACCAACCCCTTTAGCCGTTCTGAAGTGTGGGATTTTATTGACATTAAGTTTTGACTTAAGCCGAAGTGACATTGTTG
>BGPR01013142.1:0-42665 GCA_013235015.1 Araneus ventricosus
TGATTCTGACTATGATTTCATTTAGCGACCAATCGGACCTTGAAAAAAAATAACCCTCGTATATAACCAAATTTAAAACAAAATCTAAAGAATTGAAAATACTATAGATGCCATGAACAAAAAATTAAGTATTAACATTTATATGTCAACAAGTAAAAAAACCTCTGTCGTTATTAAAAGTATTGAAAAAGGCATTCCATGTATATGGAGTTTTCAACAATTAATATAGCAGCTTGAGTGTGGACAAGTTTTAGCCAGGTTGTATTAATTTTGCTGTACAAACCATCCCTATTACTAAAGTTGTTGAAAAACAAACGGTAATTTACCCTAAAAATTAAAGAATTTAGAAAGGAAAGTAATACACTAACCCTAACAATAAAACATAACTGTATAAGATAGGACTAAAATTCAGGATAAAAATATGTAATACAACAATATATTGCACTATTATATTGCACTAAAAACAGTAAATGTATCATTCAATAAAATACCCATATTTTTATTAGACAATAAATAATCAGTGCCTCTACTTATCCTTACCAGAAATCAACACTTTCAATATAAACCGCCACTTAGCCTGACATCACATATTGCCATTACTAGATTTCCAACTATGAAACAGCATTACAACTAATATAATTAATTTTTGATATTAAGAATTATATATATATATATATTAACAAAAGAAAACAAAACCATGTCAAAAATGAAAACCAAAACAACAAAAAAGGAACAGATCGCCAACGTCCGGGACCCGTCATCAGCGAGGGGAATCCCGAACGGACGTATATATCAATGAATTCGGTGTTTTCTAATCACAAACTCTAGCAATAATGCTAAAAAGAGTTTGTTTCCCCGGAGCCATAATTTGAAACAAGGAAACAAAGCTAAGAGATAAGAGTCCAATTGAAAAAGTAGAAATAAAAATAATAAAAATAAAAATAATGAAAAGATCAGGTCCATTTGAAATAAAACATATGAAACCCAACCTCATAACCAACAAAGTAAAACAAGAATGAAGAAAAAAGTGTCAAAACTCACCCAGTAGTTCACTAGAGAAGGGACAAAACACACGCAAACGCACGCGGCACAAACCATCGTTTAAAAAGTGCGGAGTGATCACGGCTGAGGTGGTTGACAGTTAACTATGCTATTTTTGCCTTTATTCTATTTGCCTCTGATCTTTTGTTTTTTGTTTTTTACAGTCGATCTCATTTTGGTTAATTGTCTATTGTTTACTTTCTGATACTCGTAAAATGTGCCTGGGACTTCACGGACAGTAGAGGCTTCTAAGACTCTTCACTTCCCACTCCCAGTAAATTATTTCTCCCACTCATACCGTTAACTACTGGGTGAGTTTTTACACTTTTTTCTTCATTCTTGTTTTACTTTGTTGGTCATGAGGTTGGGTTTCATATGTTTTACTTCAAATGGGCCTGATCTTTTCATTATTTTTATTTTTATTATTTTTATTTCTACTTTTTCAATTGGACTCTTATCTCTTAGCTTTGTTTCCTTGTTTCAAATTATGGTTTTGTTCGGTGTTCCGGGGAAACAAACACTTTTTAGAATTTTTGCTAGAGTTTGTAATTAGAAAGCACCGAATTCATTGATATATACGCCCGTTCGGGATTTCCCTCGCTGATGACGCGTCCCGGACGTTGACGATCTGTTCCCTTTTTTGTTGTTTGGTTTTCATTTTTGACATGGTTTTGTTTTCTTTTGTTAATATTTCTCACTTTTCGGTTATACTGTTGCATTAGCGCATTCACCGCATTTGTGAAGGTTTTTTTCCTCATATTTAAATCTTTTTTAGAATTTTTGTTAATCGTGTTGTGTCCATTTCCTAAGTTTACTTCATCTGAAATATTACTTCTTTAAGTTAAGTATTTATTTTGATTAAAAAACTAATTTCTTAATTGGTTTTTGTATTTGTTTCTGTTTATGTTTGTATATATATATGGATTTCCTATTAATTTCATGCTTGCTTATATTAACAAAAATTTGTTAACACCTTTAAATTAATAGTACATTAGAATTGATTAATTTGAAATATTCATATCCTTTGATTTCAGTTAGATTTTAGTACATCTTAACATTGGTAGATGGCGCCACTATTATTAGAAATAGTTTGCAAATGATAATATGTAGAATTTAATTTTATTTAAATGTTAATATCAAAATAATATAGGTTAATATAACGTTTTTAAAAAAATATAAATTTATAGTTTAATTTATTAATGATGATTTAATATAGTATATATAACATATTTTAGTTAAAATATTTTCACAATAAATGCGGAACTGTAATTCGTATTTAGCTTTTGGCATTTTTTGCTATGACTTTGAATCAGTAAGCATTTAGTTGATTTTCTCGTTCTTTTCTTAATATTTTGGAAATTTACTCCTATATTTGCTGTCTTTTTCCAACAATTTTGTCCCTCACAGAAGGTTGGTGCTTATAAATTTCAAAATAATGAGACATAATCGATTCCTAAGGTCGATTGGCATTTGATTGTTGGAATTCCATATCTGGATTGGCTTTTTCATAGTAATAGTTTTTAATCTTAATATCTTTTTGTATTTCATTGTGTGAATAATATTAGGTTATATTGTTTATTATATTTAATATTATATTTAATTTTAAAGGGTTTAATAGGTGTATATGATGAAAATGTTATTTGAGTTTTAATGGTTTAATATATATATATATATATAACAAATAAGAAACAATCATAACAGAATTGTAAAAACAACATAATCAACATACCTTAATTTTTAAATACACTCTTTTCCTTTTTTACCATCATATCTTTAATCTTCATCGTTTTCTCAATGTAGATAGCTTTCATCTTTGTTTCCATCGGTTTCTTAATCATAATCGAAACTCCCCCAACCTTAGAAGTTTGGCGCAAAAGAAAGTAACTTGATATTTCGTAAACATCTGAACCCTACATGACACGTTAGGTTCATTCCTTTGTCACGTCTCCTGTTGGCTGCATCCCTCAGTCTTAGGTTCGTAAAATTATTTCTAATATTAGGTATTTCATTCGAATTCTTGATCTATCATAATGTGCGGGGTAAAGGACAGTGTTTTTAGCTCTATGCTGTTCACATTATTACAGAAAACATAATGACTTCTCTAATTTTTTAGCGGTTCGTATAGATTTTACTTACCCTGATGAGCATCTATACGCTTTTACCGATTAACTACAGTCTTTCCATTTAATTTCAACATTGATTGATTTTCATGACATTGATATATATATATATATATATGGATTGCCTTTTTTCAATACTTTTAATAACAACAGAGTTTTTTACATGCTGACATAAATGTTTAAATTTAATTTTTGTTCATGGTATCTATAGTATTTTCATTTCTTTGGATTTTGTTTTAGATTTGGCTGTATTGTTTAAATTATGAATTTTTAGTAGAGGATTGGCTTCATGATATGGCTTGTTTACTTTGTATTGTAAGATCATATATAACAAGTTATATTTAGATTTATGTTATATATATACATATATATATATAATGTCACCAACTTCTTCGGGCGTGTAGAGGCATGGTAAATTAGTTCCACAGTTAAATTAAATCGAAACGTGGTTTATTCAACGATCACCATTTCACTTAAAGAGCGATCATGTTATTTTATCATCTTAGATGATATTTAAAAACCCCACTCCATGACCAAAGTCGGGAGCAACGCAGCGCGCAGGTCGCTGCGAAACAATAAAGGCAGAAAAAAGAAGATAGCCGTACGCATGCGCCTTAAATATTGCTGAAAATGGGAGTCCCCGAAACTCTTTAAAACCGGGTTCAATCTGGACTTCTTTTTATATCAGAATTTAAGTTGAAATAATGAGTTCATAAATTTAAAAGTTAAGCATCATTTTTAAAAATGTGAAAATTCTACATCATTACATATATATAAGTTTAATAATTATATTAATCCGTTTTGGTTATTATTTTCGTTTTTTATGAGATTTAAATAATAATGTGCATTCTTTTCCCAATATCAGTGTGGTACACTTCATTTACTATAAGATTTATGTTCTAATTCTGCATTTATTATTGCTCATCGTTCCGTTAGACAATTCTTACTACTCCGACGTCATATAAATAGTTAATTAATCTAAATAATTATTTATGCTAATTGGAACTTAATTATCTTTAATTAACTCTTATATGGTATTTTTAAGCTAAATTAGAGAAATTTTCCTTGCTCCACGCCGGAGATATCCTTCCTCTCCGTCGGAAAATTTCTGTCGCCATCTCTGGAGTCAGAGAAGGTTCTTGTTATATTTTTGTACTTTCATGTTATATCAAATTTTCATTAAACTTTTTACACTTTCTGTAACTCTGATAAGAATATGTATAATTAGTAAGGAAAGTAATAAAAAGTTCCTCCGTTTATTCTCATTTACCCCTAGATAAATACATTTATAACTTTTTAATCACAGAAAAAGTATTTGAAAGGAACCAATTCAGCCGCATGAGATATGTGAAAATTAAGGACGATTTATATTTTTCAAAACGCTTAGATGAACATATTTTTGAAAGCAAGTAATACTAGATGAATATTTGTTGAAATGAATTAAAAGCCCTTCCTTGGTATTTTTAGAAAAGAAAATCGTTTTATCATATTTTCTTTTTCTCAAACCTATAAGAGTAACAAAATACGTTTTTATGTCTTATCCGAATTCGTTTAACTGTTTTATGTCTTAACCGAACGTTCGACTTTTTAGAACTGATATTTCCCAACGCTGATTATGTCAGCATGTCAAGAACCATAACGGCAGCTTTATTTCCACACAATAAAGAAACAACTGTCCTTTAACAGAACATCTGAAGAAAGATACAAAAAAAGTCGAATGCATCTTTACAACTACATTTTTTTCCATTTCGAATTTCTGGAACAGCTTTTTGTGCAAGGGAGGGATAAAAACAACAGGTGTGAAAAGAACAACAGTGCAAACGTCTTGTGTAAAGATTTTCTGTCAGTAACACCGTCAGAATGGTGATCTCCAGGAAGAAAAAAAAATCGATTTCAACAATTGAGTATGCAGCAGAATATTTAAGGATAAAAGAAAGCATCTACTAAGAAACGCTTTAAGTAAAAATAACATGTAACCGCAGACAAAGCCAATGCTATTTTTTCTTCAAACGCTTCAGAAATCCTAGTGATAGATTTGGGAAAAAGAATTTTCGTATATAAAGTGTCACCTGAATATACGTCATAAACGTAAACCTTCTTTACATGAAACATTATAGGGCATCATGGAATGATTACCTTAAAATAGTTTCAAACGTTGCTAGTTTTAAAGGTTTCCATTATTTCTATTCTGAAAAAAAGTTTCACAATCAAAGCAGATTATTCAAAGCTCTTACTCTTTTTTAAAATAAAAAGAAGTAGTTAAAGTATAAAAAATGGCAAACTGTTCCTATAAATACTTTACCAAATGCGAATGAGGCTCAAAAATTAATCTGGTACCTAACCTCAACCATTCAATACCTTATGTAAACAGTACTCAGATTGCTGGATATTTTTAGATTTTGTCACATTTAATGCTAAAAAAAAGTGATCCTTTTTGTTTGCTTAGAAAGTCTTTATGACTTTTATTAATTTAGCCATTGAGAGTGTTCTGCCTAGATTTTCATGTGCACTTTAACAATATGGCACGTTTTATTTTTATTTTTATAGTACAGTGAAGAGAGTAGAATATTCATTCAAGAACACTACCTGTTTCTTTTGACAGATAGAGTCCACAATTTGTTAAAGATTTAAATTTTGTCGGCAAGAGAGACAACATACCAAATTTCATGAATCAAATTTGCTGCGTTTTTAAGTTATAGCGTTCATATACATTCGAAATTGCAGATCGTTACACGTTCAACCCGTTAACGTATTTGATCCAAAATTTGATACGGGTCATTAATTCAGATAATAAAAACGTGTTCTAAGTAGTATCCTTCCGCTCTTTGGATTTTTGAGTTATCATATCCACATGCACAAGGAAGGTCAGACTTCCCTTTGTTGCATTTCGTTCAAAAATAGAAATCTGCAATTTGAGTGTAAAGACCACATACTAAATTTCGTTAGTCTGAAATAGCTTTATTCAGTTTTAAAATTTCTTGTTCTCAGACAAATAACCGTAATTCCAAAAGACATTTCTTCAGCTTCCGGGTAGGTAAGTCTAAAGAGTGGAAATTCATCAAAATCTCAAAGTCGACTTTTTTGATTGTCACAATATTTTTTCTTTCTATACTTCGTATGCAAGAAAGTAAAAAAGTCCAATCCTCTAACCCGGCCTATGCATATGAGCTATGATGAGCATTATCTAGTCATCGTTTTCCTACCAGCATATTGCGACTGCAAATGCTGGTTTGGGATAATTTTTTCTGTGATTTATGTAATTGTAAAGAATAAATGACATAACTCCGTTCTTGTTATACGGAATCACAATACACAATCAGGGATATAATATAGGTATTACTTGGGTACGAGTAGACTAAACTACTGCTTTCGATAACGGGGAGATAAAATATAAAATAATATTTTATAACGGAAGTTCTAGTAGAGAAATACGAAATTAATTTGCCCCAGAAAGTCACTGGAAAATAAGCCCACTGGCCCGTTTCCACCACACAGTTTGGTAAGCCCATTTTTGACTTATCTCATTCGCAATTAATCTTATAATAGGGTTACGCAAAAGAACAGCGTAAACTGTGAGAGGAAAAAAAGAACTGTTAAAATTATACCAAGGGTGGGAAGGACTTCACCACCTCGTATACTGAGGAATAAATTCTACTGCTTCAACACCTGTGGTGGTGGTTCTAATCCTACTTAGTCTTGCGTGCGTTACCAAGTCCCTGAATCAAAGACATATGATAAAAGGGAACTGTGGTATTTGCTGATGGTCAGAGCAAAATTGTAGTACCTCGTCAGAGTATCAGGTAGAAGTCTAACTTAGACAAATATCTATGGAGATAGGTTGCCTTCACGGAGGACTTTCAGGCAAAACTTACCCAAATTGGGGTTTCGTTTGGTGGAAAACCTGCAGCAGCCAACCCGAGCGCAGCAATCAATTCGTTTCTAAAGAGCACGTAGGCCTAACAGCTTTTGAATAATGCTAGTTAAGATCGCAACCCAAAAGAACGAATAGAGCCCAAAGCCTTCTTCCTGCAATTAGTGTTCATCAGCACTGTCATTCCGTACCTAGACAATTGGGGGGCACCCGTTAGGGAAAAAAATAAGAATTTTAGTTGATAAATGTGTTTCGTAATATTGCTTCATGTTTTTTTGATAAGTGATTAAAGCTAGATAAATATCTCTTATAATATTGTACTAATTATTTACTAAATCTATTTTCATCAATAACAAAGAGAAATGGCCGTTTCCTTCTAACACCTAAACTATTTATTATTTTAATAGTGAAAATGATTATTATCATATAGCATCATTTATTGGAAAGAAAAGGCCCCTTGACGAAAGTCGGTGAATTGAATGAGCAAATTTAATTTACTTAAAAACTATGCATAGAAATAATATATAGGAGAGTTAAAATAGCTTAGGTGTCAAAGAAGACTAGTATTTAGAAAACTCTTTTCATGAGTTTCATTAAAAAGGCATTTATTCAACCGAGGAGGTCTTATATTAACTATTTATTTCTCTGCAAGAGGGAATTTAACAGACGAACACGACACGAATATTTATGTAGTTCCTTTTATTCAAATTTTCCTTTAACAGCCCTTTCAACACTCTCTATTCTCGGTCCATTATTGGAATTTTGGATAATCCGACTGAAACACACAATTTTCCTCCTTCTGAATACCTGCCTCACATTCATGCAGCAGGAATCTGCTAATATTACCATAACTAATCAGTACGACTGAAAGATCTGCAGGACTTCGTAATTACTGAACATGTCAAAGTCTAGGCATTTCATGACAACATTTCCTATTAACGACTGAAACATATACGGAGTGTAACAATACATGGTATTTTTCAGTATTAAATTAATATTATATATATATCAAAAATCAAATTTCAATGGAGAGACAAAGGTTATTGCATTGTTTTTTCAGTTTTGTTGTTTTTTATTGTTTTTTATGTAGATTTTACTACTGATTTTATTGTTTTTTGTTTATATATATAACAAACGAAATTTCCTTATTCTTATTTAAATACTTTTATAAAATGCATTTATGCATTAAATGCTAAGAATGAAAATAACAGTTTTTAATTAAATATAATATTTCATAGTTTTATCGAATTAATACTAGAAATGAAATTGAAATTATTTTCAAGATTGGAAAATCTAAAATATCATAAGCAAAATAATTCAACATTTTTTTTTCAGACAGGCCGATTCAAAATTCAGAGTACAAACATTTGAGAGCGATAGAAACTATAAAAACAATACAGAATTACATAAGTAATTATGACCAAAGAAGCCAACTGAATGAGATAGATGTCGCTGTTGGCAATCATTGTAGTCGGATTGATAGAGAAGAGCTTTTTTATGTAGCCTGGATTAGTTCTTGTATGGGACTGTCAAAATCATTGTCTACGAAATATCTGACAACCAAAAATGAAAAAATATCCATCACTGGTGCAAATATCCACAAAGTACCAGGTATTTTCGAATAGATTCGCCAATCCATGCGCCGCCACTCTGAAGTGTATATAAATGCCAATGTTTAGAACTTAGAGCAACTGCTCTGACACTTGAAAACTGCACGAACTGTCCAAGTGTAAAGTATAACCAAATGGAGTTTTCATCTGTTATTGCCTTGTCATTTCTGCATCTTCGTGCATCCTTTCCTGATATACATTAATGTGTTAATTTGACTTACTTGTGTGTTTACTACCTTCCTTAAGAGTGTGTACATCAAATTTTGAATCAATCTGTACATAATTAAATCTAAATGGGCATGAGAGGAGGACAAAGTTAGAATATCAATTTTAGAAGGAGACAAAAAAATAACAGCGATATGCATAAATATTTCAGAAAGGCATAAAGCGTAAGTTTTAATAACGCCTTGTTTTGAAGCAAAAAGATGTTTATTTTGGGTCAGTGAATGTAAATTTTAACCGTGGCTAGATGATGAGTACAACAGCTGAGGTGGCCGCTCCCTCTCCAAGCATGCGCCAAGAGGAGGGTGCCTGATCCTCAAAGTCGCATTCAGCGCTCATCAGGCCCAAATACAGGAAGAATCTTCTGTGAAAGGGGGTTTAGAACCGGTCCCAAAGTCGAGACCTTGCCACTAGACCACAGGGGTCCCACCCCAGATCGCATTTGCACTTGCAGCAAATGTGATTTTTCTTGAAATTAGATCGTCATGACGAACTTGATGCGACAACTTTGCAGCAAACTTCCTGAAAAGTAAGAAAGTATGTAATCGACCAACCCACTCAAAAAACAAGTTTTCTGTGAAGGTATTATGACAAACTTCAAACCACAATTGCAAAACTAGTTTGCTGCAAGGTTGATGCAGCACACTTACACACCACAACCTGGATACAGTTGTATATATCTGGTTTTGATCTTTGTCTCTGTTTTCAAGAACATCCGATTTTTAATAGAATCTCCTAGACCGTCCTTCTTTTAATTAATTCAATAAATCAATGATAATTTGTAAAAACTACCTAGGTATTTTTATAAAAAAATTTGAAAAATTCTCTATCTTTTTGCTAAATATAGAACTCGCACTTTAAAGAAAACTATATATCGCCTTTTTCGTAATGTTGAAATTTTAACGTTCATAAACAAAATTAAACCTAAAAAAAGTCAATGTTTGTTGAAAAATAATAACTTACATTTTGTCCCATATTTTTCAAAGTAATTACTTTTGAACTGTAATCTCTCATAATTTTTTCTACTAGTAAAATGTAGTTAATCGCTCTCTCTTTGACTTCAAATCATATTCTCAACTCAAAATTTTAAAAATTAATGAAATCAAGAAAACAGTTTAAAATCAAACATGCAGATGCACGATCTATTAGCGCAATCTATCTTCTCCTCTCAGATTTCCGGTGACTGAGTGTCTAAGGTGACTGGCTGTGAAGTGGGTTGTCGGGGGCTCGAATCTGAGGTTTGTCTGCGTACTCTGTTTTTGCTATAGTTTGACACAACAAGCTTCCTGAAAGTTCGACGCGTGGTGACTAACTCGTTTTCAATAACTTATTTCAAGCTTGCGCTCTTGGCGTGTCAAACTTGCTGCAAGCTTGCAGATTTGCAGAGCAAGATTGCTGCAAAATAAAATTTCTATTTGGGACAATGAGGAAAGAAACGCTGCTGGAGAACTTGGAATAAACCGTAATATTATCACAAGTTCACGAGGTTTACATATTTTGTCCAGTTACAGATCACTGCATTCAAAACCGCGTGTAAAAGTAAATAACCCCCACACTCCTGAGGAACTTCCGGAAAACATAACATTGGAAGTGAATGTTCCGCAGGACATGCTGTAACGTGCATCTACTAATATATGCCACCGCGTTAATGAATGAAAACAGGAGAACGGCTTGCACTTTTAGCATTTACCATGAATCTAATTTGTTGTATAGGAATTAGCCACCGTTCACCTGTAATTACTGTTATGCATTTTGGTTTAATAAAATGTTACTATCAAATCATGGATACATTGACTTTTAGATCAAATTGTTAAAGCTATGCTTAAAACAGTAGTTCAAATGATTGAAAATAACTCCATTCACTTGTATTTTATTTTTTTCTGATTTCTTACAATAATATTTGTGAGTTTTTATTACGTCGCTGGTTAATTCTATGTAGTGTTTTTTATCATGAGTTTGGTCTAGAAGGTATTTTAATATATCAGTAATATTAATTATGAGATTCTTCCTTATATTTCGATAGAGTTTTGGCTGAAAAAAGAGTAGATGTTCAAGAAAATTAACAGCTATACGATAATTAACTTTGACTAATTAGTACTTAGGTAATTAGCAAAAAGACTTTCTTTGTTTTCATAATAGAAATCTTTCTGATAAAATTGGATGTTTTTTATCATGAATTTATTTTGTGTTTATTTTTAAAGTTTTCATTATTTGTTTGGAAATAACATAATGGTAAATTAATAGTAAAGTTTTATTTGAAGCAAGTTATAATTAAAGATGTGTACGATTAAATTGCTTGTTTTATTTCCAGCCATATTGAAACCAGTTTGAAATAGATTGTTTTAGTGAATATATTTAATCACAAGATATGTTTTATTGAAGATTAGTAGTATTGCATCTGATATATTAGGAGCAAGATTAGTTTTGTTTTGAAGACTGATATTGAAAATAGGTTTTTTAATATATTTATATTTAATTAGCTTTAATGCTCAAATTATCTTCAGCCTTTAAATTTCCAAATTTTTCTTAAATATAAATATTTCACATTTTCTTATATTCCACAAATTTAATTACCTCTTTTGAAAAGAATATATATGTCTAATTATTGTTTCAGAAAATCTATAATATTCACTTAATTGTTAAATTATTCAATGTGTCGTTTCAAAAACTATACATAATATTTCAATCTATATAGTTTCTACCACAACTCTCTAATGGCCTTGGTGTCGTCCATCAACTCTAATAGTACGAAAGCCAAACAGTTCTTCCAAATTCATCACTAGAAGACATCTCTCATATAGAATCAAAATTTAATGAAAATTAATCAATTAGTTTATCATTCAGAACTTAAAAAACTTAAACATTGCATCATTATCGGGAACGCACAATAGGGTGTTTCAAGAAAAACTTTTATTTGAAATTCAAAATTTTAAGTCGATAAAAAGTTGTGACTATGGTCACATATTTACCAAACAAATTTCAGACAAATTGAAAAAAAATTAAGTCTCCAGGTAACTAATAAACTTTGAAATGTTTTTGTTAAAACTGTACATTTTCAATTAAAAAAAACAAACATGAAAACGAAACTTTACTTTCTATTTAAGTACAAAAATGTGAAGTTTGTGTATGTTAATTAACAGTAAAAATATATTATATCTGTCATATAAAATTTAGGTCTCAAGGAATCTACATGAAAACATTAATGTTTCTGCCAAATACGCATATTTTTCAATTTTCAACCCATCCTTTAGGTTAATAACAATTCTTTTATTTATAGTCTATATAGCAGTTCAACTCTTTGAAAGAGCGAAAATATATCATTTGCTGAGATTGCCAATACAGTGAAACCCCAGTTAACCGAAACCTGGGTTATCCAAAATGCCTCGGAAATCACAAATTCATTAAACACGTACTGTACTACGAGGAAATAATCGCTAAGGCGAGACATTTTTGCAACGATATCCCAACTTTTTTTTTATCTTTTAAGCCTTCCCAAGAAGATCAGTGATTAGTTTTAGAATGGCAAATTAAAATTAATGGGAATTAACAATATTAATTACGAGATTTTTTACCGATTCCTGTCAGGAGCATTACGCCCGAACTCACCGCTGCGAATATTGCGCCCAACGGAGGATTAACTTTGATAAAGAAAATAAGTGTAGAACAAAGAATACCATAAAAGCATTTCTCTGTAGAGTTGAATGAATCTTAAGATCATCTAAAAAAGTTTTGTGATGAAGAAATAATTCTTGGATGGCATTTTAAAGTAAACCATGAGGGAGCATAAACTTTCATGACAAACTCAGCTAGCTTCTTCAACTGAGGGATTAGATCAAATGATGCAATATATAAACGTAAAATTCAATTTGCCTTTGTCAGCTATGTTGCATGGGATATGTCTCCAGTGTTTCTACTTGTTATCTCTTGGAGGCATTCACCTGTTAGTACAGCCCAACACATATCCCAGAGTTATTTTTGATCTGTGCTCAACTGATTGACATCAACTTTTGGAAAAATACTATTTATTTTATTGTAATCAACTATTAGTAAATCTTGACAACTTCTTAAACGTTTTTCTAATGGACCACTAAAAGAAGTAGGTCCAAAAGTTGGACCATCGAGGGCAAACATAACTTTCCTAAGAGGCAAGCCGTTTAAATGAAACAAACAAACCACTGCTTCTACTGAATGTTTAAAACATTTTTAAATAATTGAATTGAGCTATTGAAGGCCTCAGTATTTGTTGCGGTACTATCGTAGTCAAGAGCTTTAATCCTTTTCTCATCTATGCAGTTTTCTTCCATAAATCTTAGTATTGATGATATTACATATTTCCCAGAGCTACTATCTGGGATTACGTGTCAAAAATATGTTGATATGGTTCTTCAACCAAAGATTTGCGTTCATCTTGTACAATTGTTTTGACAGATTTACCACTTAAAATTTCTTTGCTTATTGTTTTATCTTTTCAAGCATCAAAATAGAGAGCAATTATTTCTGAGGTGCGAGTTGAATCTCGACGGTATTTCACCCTTTCCCGAAAAACTTTCGATTTTTCTATTAACGCAGCTGCTTTTCTGGCGTTACAACATTTAAATTGTGCAAACAGCACTTGCTAGTTGAATTTCTGTTCTCCTGGAAATAGCTCTACGATCTCTAGCTGTAGCAATATGGCAACGGAGTGTAAATTACAGTACAACCTGGGTTAACCGAACTAAACATGGGGAAGCCTTTTCGGATAACGATTTTTTCGGTTAAGCCATGAACGTCTATTACTATCATGTATCTAATTACAGTATGTAATTCTGAAAGGTTTTAAGTATAAGACGAATTCAAAACTATCTTTGTAGGCTACACTTATATTCTTTACTAGTTGATATGCCCGGCATATCTCGGAATAAAAATATTTTCAAGTCCAAGTACTTATAACACTTTCAATTTACTAAAAGTGTTTTTCGCGGAAGTGTCTTTCGTTGATTTTCGTTAATCATCTGAACCTTTGGACCAGCAGTGAAACCCCTCCTTAGTTTGAACCATTTGGCAAGAATCTCGTAGTCCTTCGTACTCCATTTCCCCTCCCCATCATTGCTACGGCAACAGCAGAAGCTTTTTCATATCTTTTAATTTTTGCCATTATCCGGACTACAATTCTCTTCTCTTTAGTGTTTTTGTCACTGACCAGAAAACACCTCATAGTGTTCTTTCTTTTTCTCCTTAGGCCCTCTCCCTCTGGTAGGAAGTGGGTTCAACAATCTTGAAGGATTTTAATCACTCATTATTATCATTAAAAATTTGTAAAATTAAATAAAGCATCGCGGAAAGAGAGTAATTAACATCATTGTATTGTGGAGCAAACATATTGAAAGAGGTATATGCTACGAAATAAAAGCTAAATAAAATTTCTGCGTTTCTGTTAACATTCAAGGAAAATAATATTTTTATTATAACTTTCACAATGGCAAAAATACCGGAATGAATGATTTGATAAAACGATCAATGGTTTGAATTTAATTACAATAACAGAAAGCATTGTTACAAATTGTGTATGAAATAAATTTGAAATGTTCCTTAAATTAAGAAAAATAGCACATAACATTTAATTTGGAATCATTAAAAAGATGATTTTCTGCTCTTTAAGATGGTATGTAAATAATCTACGTGCAATATATTTTTCTGAAATTATTGGCGAAAAACTGAGATAAAACGCCGAAAATTGGCTTAATTTTCGTTTTTTAATTAAATATCTAAGGAAATAATTTTGTTTGAAAGAGTAGAATTAATCTAAGAACGAACCCCAGAATGGCATGTGCAGATTTCATGTCAAGACTATTCACCGTTTAGGAGAAGTTCTCGCAACAGATAGACAGTTAGAACATCTTTTTTTCCCTCCCTTTTTCCTCTTCCCACGATAGGAACCGGACTGAGTAGCCTTCAAGGCTTACCACACACTTATTAGGATCAGTTAAAAAGTTGCGAAAATTAAACAAAACATCGAGAGAATGATTCACTAACGTCATTGGATCACTGTGTAACAGTATTAAAAGCTGTAAATGCTACGACAACATAAAACCGGAATTGAAAAGTCTCATTTGTTGTTTATGGTCAAAGAAAGCAATATTTTCTTATATTTACTTTAACACTGCCAAAAGCCCGCTCGCGAAACAGTAATTTGGCTTGAATTTATTTCTATAAGAATAAAAAGTATTGTTAGAAATTGCGTTAAAAATATTTTTTTATCCCTAAAAACAATCAGAGAAAACATTTCATCGCAATGGAATTAATAGCATTAAAAAGATAATTTTCTGCTCTTTAAAATGGAATAAAAATAATTGTTGTCTCATAAATATTTCAGAAGTTATTGGTAAAAAAACGTCTAAGCATTAGGCTTAAAAGCGGCTAATTTTCGTTATTTAATTAAATATCTTAAGAACTAATTAACTCTGAAAGTTGAAAATAGCACCGTTGACTCAGAAATATGCTCTGGAATGTCGAGTGTAAATTTCATATCGCTACAGTTCACCGTTTAGGAGGAGTTCTTATGACCGACAAACAGACAGATACATGTATTTTCTGCTTTATATCATAGATATTTATAAAAATAAGCACAATTTTCAGAAATAAAGGTAAATTAGTTCGAAGTCTATCGGTTGCCTAGCAACGGAGTACCTATAAATTTTCGTTATTTCAAAATCGTCTGCACGTAATTAAAAATTATTAAACTTTAAAAAATTAATAACAATCGAAGGAAAAATGTCACAGAAACAAAATTGGTATCATTGAAAAGGTAAAAGTTTGAACTTTAAGATGGTATAAAAATACTTTTTGTCTGACAATTTGCTGCGAAGTTACGGTGGGAAAACGGTTTCGGTTAATTTCTAATTAACTGCCTGTTTAATTAACTTTTGGACTTAGAAAAGTTCATAAGCGTCTTCCCTTTATCTTGAATAATAAGTGTGAAAAATTTGGTTGAAAACAATCCATTGGTTTGCGAGGAGATGTCGAACATAGCCAGATATCCACAATGACTTTTATTTATATTAAGATCAAAGTTATTGTGATTAAAGAATTTGCAATTTCTGAGGCATTACGGATAACTCAGGTTTCGGTTAACCGGGGTTTTACTGTATTGGCGATTTCACCAAATGATATACTCGCTATTTCATAAAGCTGTACTGCTATATAAACTATAAATAAAAGAATTGTTATTAACCTAACGGATGGGTTAAAAATTGAAAAATATGCGTATTTGGCAGAAAAATTAATGTTTCCGTGTAGATTCCTTGAGACCTAAATTTTACATGACAGATATAATATATTTTTACTGTTAATTAACATACTAAACTTCACATTTTTGTACTTAAATTGAAATCAAATTTTTCTTTTCATTTTTTTAAAACTAGAAATGTACATTTTTTTTTAAAAAATTCAAAATTTAGACATTGCGGGAGACCTAAATATATTTTAATTTCACTAAACTCTTTTGGCAAAAAAGTGATAATACTGACAACATTTTATCGACTTAAAATTTTGAATTTCAAAAAAAAAAGTTTTTGTGATACACCCTAACGCACAACTGTGCGAATTTCAAAACAGCAGAAAGTTAGTAGCAAATAGTTAACAAAATTCTATCCCGAGAGGAGTTAAATAGGTGTGAAAACATGTTGCATTGTAACTTCTTGTATTTGTCTATAAAAAATTAATATTAATTTGCCAAACTTATATTTATGAAAAAAAATTAGAGAAAAACAGCATTTCCACCATAAAAGTCAATCTTACATCAAATAACTTTTCTAGGTTGAAAACATCATAATATATCCCATTGTAATAATAGTCACGATCTTCTATATTAAAAAAGTTTCCAACTCATTTTCCTCGACTTCTTTATATCGGTTTCGTAGATGGTTGCCCAAGTTTCAGAAAAAGTAGGTTATTATCGTTAATATGAGTATCACTAAGCTAAACTTTAAATAATTTTCTTGTGTCGATCGGCAGTATAGGCAGTGTACTATTTGGCTGATGATGTTGTTCTTCTTGTTTAAAAACTTTAAAATCAATAATTCAAGAGAAAATCACGAAAAGTTCATTAAAAAGCAGATTAAAACGAGCACAATGGATTATTAGGAATTCTATCCATTACTGAACTTGTTTTCTGTTCTAATAAAACAATATGCATTTTTAAATGAAAAATTATTATTATTTATTTTAGCTTATTTAAGGTAACCGACTACGTTCGGAGGCCTTTTTTTTAAACAATGATATTTGAAGCAATATTTTTTGTATTTTTATATGACATTTATGTTAAAACATAATAAATCATAGAATAAAGTGAAATGAATTAAATATATTTTTAAAAATTTGAAAAAACTTAGATTTTTTTGCACTAAATTTCACCTTTTTTCAAACACCCTCGTTCAAAAAGAAATGACCAGAATGATAAATCCTTTAGCATATATAATCCTTCAACTATTGGTTAGGTCCTGAAGCAAAAGTTTTGCAATGTATCTAAAAACATGTAAATTATAAGAGTTTTAGAGTGAAATCATGAATTTTTAAAGAATTTTGGCCTTTTTTCAAACCTTAAAAGATACATAACTTTTTAATGGAGCATTATTTCACTTATATTTTGGTTCATTACCTAGAAAATATAATAAATAATATGTATGCTAAATTTGAGACGGATATATTAAGTTGAATTTTAGTTATCGTGTTTGAAAAATTAAAATTTTGCAAAAAATCACATTTCGAGAAAAATGAGTTTAAAGTTTATGTTCTTAATTTACAATGAGAAGAAAAAAGAATTTTTCTTCAATACTCCCCAGTTTTGTAGGCTAGTCCTTAGTTTTTGCCAGCTTAGCACATTTTTTAAAATTTTCTGATTGGAAATTTTTTTAGTCGTTTTCTTGAGCCTTATGTGTCATTATCGTTTCCTATCATTCAGCCGCCATCGATAGATTTGAATATTGTTTTTCAGTCAAATAACTTTATAATGCCTATTAGTTGATCTAGAGATACTTTTAGTGATTGATATTGATCATAAGTACAAATTATGTACTTTTCCTAGGTTTATTATCAAAAATTACATCATTAACGGAGAATCAAGATACTGCAATGATTCAAAATTACCTAAATTTGCAACAATGTCATAGAAAAAAAGAAATTCACACTGAAAATCTTACAAAATAATACTGGTATATGTAAAATAGTATAAAACAAAAATAAACAATAAAATTTAAATATTTTAAGTAAAAGCAATGAAAAATGCTTCTTTATCGTATTATTTACCACTCCATTTTCAACTGTCAAGTTCTACTAAAATGTCTCTAATTTCACTTCTGATCATCATAGATGTAAAATAAGAACTGTTTTCAAAACTAAAAACAACAGGCTTTCAGATAAGACAATAAAAAAAAATCATGATTTTCGATCAAAAATGGGTTTTCGAACGTATGCGGATACCTTAAGTTAGATTTATTTAGTTTTATTTCGGATTTCTAGTTTATTTAGGTTAGTTTCCTAGTAAAATTGATTGTCGTATGAGCATTCAAAATTATGTTTTTAGGTCTTTTATATAAGTTATTTGTATGCCATTTTTTTTAACCAAAATTGTGGTTATAATGTATTGAACGTATTATGTGAATTTCAATATTGAATAGTAAACATCAAAATTATAACTTTCGTTTTCACGTAGCATGCAAAAATATAATTAAAAAACACTTGCAGCCCATCAGAACAGTTTACAAAAAATCATAGGGATTTAGGCACTGTGGCATGAATGAGTGTTATGAATGCGTAATTGTAAGAATTTCAATAGCACCCATGATGCCTGCGACAGATGGAATGAATGAAAATGAGATTAATTTTAAAAACAAACATCCTAGGATTTTGCTAGTTTTGGAAGTGGAAACCCAGTCACTTGTATAGCACACTCAAATTAAGGATTTTGTAGAAATCAGGAAAGGACTGATACATTATCGAAATTAGAAATAAAAAGGTTAAATTGTATCGCGGCGGCCTCACGAACCTTTCTCCTTATCATTGCATCTCATCTCTCACTTTGTCATGAGGCGGAAGGTGGAACTTTATTCTTTCCTGCCGGATGCAAAGAAGATGCAATTGTTCTGCACTATTATTGGTCAACGTATTTATACGAGTGCCTTTGTCAGTTCCGACTGGCACTGACAGAGGAAGAGAGCAGCAACACAGTATAAACCAACTCACTTCAGTGAAGTACGAGCCTCCTTGGTTGGATTTACAGCAGTACAACAGACAGTGTTAGCCATCTTGCCTAAGCGGAGCATAAGCCTTCCCGACTGATTAGATTTCCCTCATATGCAATTGGATGCGGCTTGTTAATAATCAGCTATGTAGTAATTCAGATGTACCTCTAGGCCCTTCGCTCCTCACTGAAAGTGTTCTTCTACTCACCAAGTATTTTTGTGTACCTGGTAACTTTCGATACGAGGTGTGTCGCTCTGCAGATATTTTTTATTTAAATGCTCCAATGTTTTAATGCTATAACTGGCGAGTTAATTTTGCACAATATACCTTGTTGAAATGTAAAAATAAATGTTTATTGTTAAACTTTCTGTAGTAGTATCATTTAGTATCATTTGCAACTTGCTAATCTGAGTCAATAATGAAGCAGGGCATATTTTGAGGTATCCTCTAGCCCCTTCAGTATCCACTGCTAGTAGGGAAGGAACTTCATAAGTTCGTGAAAAATTTCTTCCACGCATTTGTCATCCACTTCTTAAAAGTTAGAAAAAGTCTTGCTAATCAGAAGACAAAAAGTAAAATATTTAAAAAGTCTGAGCGAAAGATTTTTATTATTATAGGAAACCAACAAAAATGGCTCATATACGTGCGCGGGAAAAATTATAGAAATATATATATAGAAATATTCTTTAAATATTTCCCTAAAATTATTTATTTTAATTATTTGAAATTAACGTTGTTGTTTTCTAATTTCTTTATATGGTCATTTTTTTATTACTTTTAGTCAGTTTTCTTAAAATTCATTTAGTAAGCATACAACTCAACGACGAAAAACATTAGAATTCATGTAACGAATCAAACCGAAAGGTTGTTACATTAACTATTCGGCTTCATTTCTTAGGTTCCCATAGACATTCAGATTCAGAGTTTCCAACTTTTAGATCCCAATCCTTATGCTAAGAATTTTAACAATATGACAAAAACCCACTCATTGCGATTGAGAGGTACAAAATTCCATCCGTATTGCTTGTGTATAAAAGTTTTAGTTATTCAAAATTGTGATTAAAAATACAACAGAAATATTTTCAAAAAGTTTTAAGAAATCTTAAAAATAAGTTCCGGGTAGCTCTTCTCTTTCAGTTAAGATCGATTCGCAGCAAAAATCTCAGCAGTATCTATGTGTCAGATTTTCGATTTGAGCATTTTACGGACCGTTTGATCTCCAGAGTAAACACAAGTTTTATTTTTCTTCTATTTACTTCAGAGCAACCGCCGGGAAAGATAAATGTTTTAGTTTCAAAAATGCTTTTTCGAGGAATTCATGGTTGGACTTGCAATAGGAAAAAATCTGCAAGCAATTATAATATTCAAATCCCTTGAAGAATTTCATTATTAACAAGCAATCTTGATTTGTTATTCGAGCGTGTTTTTCGTTTGCTTATTTTATCCATTCTTTAAAAAAGACGCGTGTGACAGGAATAGAAGATTTTAAATATTTTAACGGTATTAAAATTCTTTGAAGACGAAAAGGAATGCACGTCCTTGAAATAACAAAATATTTTTCTGGGGACTTTATTTTGCGTTCTTTGAAATAAATATTAAATTATATAGAAAAAATGTATTTTTCGCATTTTTGAAATAAATCTAAATGGTACAGGCCGGTGGAAAAAAACACTCCGGTACTCTGAATCTTGCAAAAGCCATTAATCTTCATTTTTTCATTTTATTCCAGTTCATTCTTTTGAATAGATTATTAGATTTTCTGAGAAGACAGTATAGCTTTCTTTGGAATAAATTCTAAATTTAAGTCTGCAAATAATTATGTTTTTCTCATTGCTGATATATATGGAAGTGGTGGAATGCGCCAAAAAAATGGTTAATTCTTGTAAAAATCATTAATCTTTATTTGCCCATTTTCTTCTAGTTCGTCCTGTAGAATTTATTTATAGAAAGTTCTGAGAAGTCTATAATGCTTCCATCGAAAACAAATTACATTTTTCCTATAAATAATTATATTTGTCTAATTTTTCGAATAAATCGAAATTTATTTGGAGTACTTGAAACAATATAGAGAACCTCTGGTGTGCTTAAATCTTGTAAGAACTATTAATCATTATGTCTTCATTTTTTCTTTGGAAGTTATTTATAACTTTGTTTTTCATCCAAATTAATTGTGCTCAAAAATTAAAATTTTTCTGGTTAGAAATAAATCTATTTAAATACATGGTCTGTGTGTATTCCAAATTTGCAACAGCTGAATTATATTTTTAAAAGTAGCTGTGTAATAGTTTCTTACAGTTTAGAAGAGTGTCGTGCAAGTACAGAAGCAGCGTCTTGTGTTTTTCACAAATTACGTTTTTTAAATTTATTTTTATCTATTTTATCTTTTCTATTACTTGGCAACATGGACACGTTTTCAAATTGGCCATATTGTAGATGGATTTGAATCGTTTTCAAGTCTCTCAGCAGTAGCAGAGATGAAATGGATATCAAATCTTTGAAAAATACAGTTTTTATTAAAAACGAAGGTGGCCACTTTTCCAGTTATACGACACAAATGATATCCTTGTCAAATAACAAGGTAGCCTATGCCTATGCTGATGAAATAAGAAGATAATTACGCAGTATTACGAAATGATGAGTCAATACAGAGATACTAATATTCCGTTTAAGGTATGTGCCTACCCTAAAATCGACGTTTTTATGAAAATTTTCGAAATTTTTTTTATTACTTTGTATTAAAGCCCATACATTTAGGATTCCAAAAATGGTTTTCTTTAGTTTCTCCGATAGTTAGAAGCAAAGTTATTGCCTAAACTATGAACCAGAAGTGAAATTTTCGAAACCGAAACTAAGCCATAGAAATGCAAAAAACACATCTAAACTGCTGTTTCTTTACTCTTAGACAATGTGAATGTACAATTTACTTTTTAAAAATAGAATTAAGTTTTATTTATTTTTTTATTATTGTTCTAGGCGTATCTGGCAACTGTTTCTCTAGTTACGGGATATTTTACGTAAAGAAAATTTCGCTCACTCCAAACACTGTTATTAGGTAGTAAAATAGCAGTTTAATTATTCAATTCAGGCAATATAAGGCTGATGACTGTATTTAACCATCTTAATGACAAACTTGAACCAGAAATTATTAAAAAAAACTACATAGAAATTGATATTGAGAGAATTAAGAAATCGAAGCGACAAGTCGAACCAAAAACAAAATTATCAAATAAAAAAAATTACAGATAATTTTTAATTAGTTTTGATTTAAATTTAAGTCAAAGAAGGCTTAACTTACAAATACTGTGAATTTTAAGTTGTTAAAATATGTATATAATTTTTTGTGCGACTTTAAATTCTTCATTTGCGTTTCCTGGAAAATAGCCACTTTCATTTTTTTGGATTACGAAAAATCTCATTTCTTAAAACGTTTTTAAGATATTCAAATAAAATTTAATCACAGTGTTCTATACATCGCTAGGTATGTTATGAACCTCAAGTATAGCTTAAAGTGCATAATTATTTATTTTAGAGCTGTTTTTATTTGAAAAAGTGATAGTTTTTTTTTTGTAAAAAGTTGTTGCGTACACAAACTTTGGTATATCTCGGTAACTTTAAGAGGTACACTAAATATTCTGCTTCATAACACAGGTAAATGTATACCAAATTAATTATTGAAAGAAAAAGGGAAATACATGCATTAGAATTTGTTATAGGAAGTTTGGCGTAAGCGTCAATTTTTACTAAATTTTGACCAAAAATGGTCAAAATTTGGAAAATAAAAAATTTGTTCATTAAAATGGCATTTGAATTAACAGTTTTATACACCATTATAACTGAAAACATAAGTGTTGAATAAAAATTTCCTTTTTTTCAAAAAAAGTGCTCCGAAGGTAGGCACATACCTTAAGAGACTGAATACCTCTACGTAAATATTTATTTCATATATTTTTATTCTAACTCGAAATTTCGTTATTTTCACGTTTCATAGAAACAAGATAATTCATAAACAAATAAACATACGTAAAAACTTTGAAAAATTAACATCAATAAAAAATTGTTTTAAAATGAAATCGTGGATTACCGACCAACACGCAACTGATATTTCAGTGCAATTTATTATTTTTTTAGTTCTTACTGAAATTTTAGAAGAGACATTCTACAGGATTATATTCTACAAGATCTACATTCTACTTTGAAGAGAGATTGCTGGTCTTGAAGCTATTCGAATTTTGTTCCAAAACTTTTGAATAAGTTAAAAATATATATTTTGCTTCATTGACAACGCTTGAAATTTCGACAAGGGAAAAAATTATTTTTATACTTTCTTTCTTTCAAAAAGCACTTAACATTCAGGTTTTTTTATACTTTTTTATAATTTATAAGTGATCTAACATGATACCATGGCTACGTTTAAGTTGAAAAGTTTCAAAGAAAAATTTTGTCAAACACTTTCAGCTAGGTGTTGAAAAAATCTTTTCAATATCCAAAGTTCTAAAAATGTAACTCTGTTCAGGTTAGTGTAGAAAATCAGCCAACGAGACTGCTTCTCTATAAGTGTCAAAAAGAGTCACTTTTTTTGTCTGATATTCTTGCATAAAAAAGACCACTAGCATTATTTTTCTTGTTATTTTTCTTGCTCTGTTGCATTTAGATACCATGCTTTTAAAGAAATAGTCTATAGAGCTGAACTGTTGCATTGTACAGAATCTCATAAAATAAGTGAAGAATGCAGAAGATGATAAAATATTCTGACCAGGTGAATTTTAGAAGGCCAAACTGTTCTCTAGAATGTGTTTATGATATAAATAAATTTAATTAAAAACAGTTGTAAAAACACTTTTATTTGTGTACTTAACATCAGATTTATTTTTATTTTACTTATTTTCTACGTTTTAATTCCAAAATCATTTTTCTCAAACTCACTATGAGGAGTCCACTGATACGGAAGCAACATTTATTTTAATTAATGATAAACTGTTTATTAAGTTCCAAGAAAAATAAAATAGTGCATTTTCATCGAAAACAGAAAAGTGCATACAAACATAATACAAATAAAATAAAATTTAAGCGTTTAAAAATAACTTTCTTCTAAAATTATCCTATAAAAATTTGTTCGGTTTTCAGTTTCAAATCATATCCCATGAATTCAAAGAAATTGAAGTAATAAGTTTCAGAAAATTATTTCCTTTTGATAAAACTAGTACAAAGCGTATAAAAATTTGACTAAACATGTTTTCAATGCTACGAAAAATATTCTTTACTAACATACAAGGTGTGACCAATAGTAGGGTGAATCACCCCTCAAATCGAAAATGGGAACAACTTGATTATCGGTGACACCTTCATCGTATTCCGTAATATTCAGTTAACAATAGTGCGTGGTTTCGTGTGCCTGTGAGTCTTGAAAATTTATTATCCACCTTTGTCTGTGCGGTGGTTTTGTGGCATGTCATGGAGCAGAGAATCAATTTGAAATATTTTAATAAATTGGGTACATCAGAGGCGAATGTCATGCAATGCTGAAGCAGGTGTATAGACATGACACCATGACCTTGAAGACTGTGTACGCGTTATTTAAAAAATTTAGTGACGGGTGTTAAAGCATAGAAGGCAAGCCTCGGAGTGGGCAGCCACATCTGAAGCAACCAGGCTCTTGGTTTATCTTACACGATAATGCACGGCTGTATACCGCTACACTTGTAAAGCGGTTTCTGGCTCAACGTGGGGTCACCGAACTGTCGCACTCACCGCATTTTCCAGACCTGTCACAACCGGACTTTTTCCTGTTTCCTAAACTTAAAGCGGCTCTAAAAGGGCGAAGATTTGTAGACATTACGCACATTCAAGCTGCTGTGACCCAGGAATTGAAGTCTGTACCAGTGAAGGAGTTTTCAAGAGATTTCGACGATTTGTACACACGTTGGCAGAGGTGGATAGTGTTCTATGAGGACTACTTTGAAGGATTGTAAACAGTTTCTATGTGAGGCCTATTCTATGTAAGACTTATTTCATCATTCAACCTACTTATTGGCCACACCTTGTACATGCTGATATCTGAAATTGCATACATAAAATCTAAAAGCAAAAAATAAGATTGTTTTAGCACGTAGGTTTTAAATTTTTCTAGGTCAAAGAAGTTTCCGAAAATTCCTTCATTACTGCTGCAGAATATTTAAGAAATGTATCTTAAGAACTGCATCTTTGAAAAACCAGTTTTACGTTGTAACCAGAAAAGCGCAATTGCTCCTTCGACAATTTTTCTTCGCATCGTACTCCGCGATTTAGAACAAACACAACGTTTTATGCACGTATGCAAGCTCGTTAAAAAGACATTTACGAGTTCTTAACTCATATTTCCTCATCGTGCTAAAAATAGGACAGCACACACAAGTGGCATTTATATCGATTCTTTTGAATATTTTAATTCTAATTCACCCTTTAACCCCGAGTGCTTTCTGTTATATGTGGTTTATAAAACACACCAGTAGCTAAAGGGTTAAAGACGATTTGTAATCCAAGAGTTAATTTAAATATGTATATATATTTAATTATATACATATAATTATATATAGGGATAATAAAATATATATATTTAATTATATACATATATTTTATTATCCCTTTTCGCACGTTTAGATTAATGTTAGATATTTCAATTATAATTTTAATAATTATTTTTTTAAATGGCGATTTTCGCTGATTCTTTCTTATATTTTCGATACACAAGGTTTTTAAAGTTTCGATCTTCAAGAAAAACATACATATGAATTTATTCAGATAATATTCCATACTTTTGTACTATTTAAAAATCACCTCCAAAAAATGATCTAGAAGATCAATTTCCAGTACATTTTCGACTGTGCTGTAAATAGGACGATGGTACCATCCATTACTACCTAACCCCCATCAGTTAGTAATGGAGAAAGTCGTTCCTTCCTCTGTGCATTCCAAAGATTGCAACTCTACAAGTAATACAGGCGCCATCACCCTGTCTGACAGGCACTTGGGGCATATCATGACCAGACATAATGGCTGGAGTGAATTATTCTCAAAGAATTGAGTCGTGATGCTCATGAAGTCAGTTGTATTTTGAAATTCATCGATGCAGGCCTAGTTTTTCCTGCTTTCGCATGCTTGAATTTTGTTTTATTTTGTAAATAATTTTGATGCGCTACAATTTTGACCCTTTATAGGGTCATTTTTTTCTAGTAGTCATATAATAAGATAATTTTGGGGATCGAAATTAATTTAAGAAAAGTAATTCATTTAACTTATTGCATAGCATTATTTTTAGTTAATTAATTTTAATAATAAATAAATAATTACCAAGTCAAAACACTTTGTTATGGTTTGAGGTTAGAAACCGGAACATCTAGGATTTTGTTTCATTGAAAAATGTGGCGAGAACTTACGTCATCCTTAAAAACTGCATTTAAAAATTGATACTTATCATGGCCTTGGAGAGGATTAAAATGCCACGTAAGTTTTTAATTGCGCAGGAAGCCCTGGATATTTAGTGGACTTTAAATGACAGTCATTTAGACGTCATAGACACTGAATTAGTGATTTTAAATCCAGATCCCGATGCACTGAGCGACGCTGAGGATATTCATGAATCCCCTACGAGGAATATAGAAGAAACAATGTGTGATAACCAGTACATTACCCATGAGAAAAAAGGGTACTGGCTTTATTAATGCTTTTGAAACAGCCTTTGTTGCTTCATGGAAGCTCAATCAGCCTTGTATTTAGTAATGATAGTCTGAGCTTGCTTGATTTTCGAAGACACATAACAGTTGCCTATTTGGGACTTTATATTTCATAGGATCCTTCTTGCAGAAAACTACGTGTTCAACAAGCTAATCAAGATTCTCTAAAGCTTAAAAACGAACATGTTATTGTAAGAAATCCAGAAAACCGGCAAAAAAGATGCCATCTAAAACTCTGTGCAGCAAAACCAACAACTATGTGCAAAAAAATGTAACGTTGGACTATGCTTAAGATCCTTTTCTCCCTTCCACCTAAGCAAGAACTAATAGTAGTGGATTGTACCATTGTCCTACTTTTAGGACAGCTTATAACGACTAAATTAATAAAATTTTGGTAAGTGTTTTGACTTTACGTGTATATATAGGCTAAGAGAAGTCATATTAAAGATTTTAAAAAAAAAAGATGCTAATTCTTTCAATGCTTGGTACTATATGGGTTGAAAAACAGTGCTGATCTCTTCTGTTATTTTACGACGTGACTTTTCTTCCTTACAACAATGAAACGATTAAGAAATTTCTCTTGAAATTTATAATACACAAATTCTATAAAGAAGTATGTATGAGTATTTAATGGTGAAAGAAATTTATAATTTTGGTATTTTTAAAATTATACAACGAAAATTCTTTGTTTCAGAATGGAGCTAAATAAAATTATCTACACTACCCTCATGACCGAACGAGGAGATATTATGCAATGTTCCTAACCATAAAGCAAATTTGGACTTAAGGCCCAGTGTGAAACAACAAGATAAGGCATCGTTCAAACGAAACATATTAAACAAATCCTGTTTACGTCGGATGTGGTGACGTCATGGCAGTGCACGCGATCTGGCTATGACGAAACTGCGCAGAACGTGTAAATTTCCAGGGACAACTTCAAAATGTACAGCAATCTTAGTGATATGCGATAGATACATCCAAGTGTGCAGCGTGCTGTTGTTCAAATTTCGTGCAAAGAAGATGTAACGGCAAGTGAAATTTGTCATTGCATGCAAGTTGTGTATAGGTAAGAGTTCTTAAAACGAAGTACCTGTTCATGTAGTATGTCCAGTTTCGTAGTGGTGACAAAGTGCGGCAGATCTCTCTTGCCCAGAAAAGGAGCCTGCATCGATGCCGAAATAATTTCCCGTGTGAATATGTTGGTGAAGTCGAATAGCCACATAACTGTACTGCTGTGAACATTAGCGTGGGATCCAAACCCACGATCATGCACATAATTCGTCCTTCTTCATGGAAGATATCGAAAATCTTGCACCACTTTAGGTCATTTGCCTGAACAACGAGAATGATTATCTGTAGGCGCTCTCCTTACGATTGTTGTAGTGTACATTTCCCAATAGCGTATATGAAATTTTTCAGACACTAGTCAATGTTTCACATGAACGACGTTTATATTTTGGGACGAACCTTTTAATTTTGAACTGTGGTCAGATGACAAAGTCGCCGCCTCAGCGTTATCCCGTCTACAACTTGTCTTCAACACCAGACGGAGCGTGTTATACCCTCGATGGATTTAGCACGTAAGTCGTCTAAAAGGTGGATCTTCCATCGAATATAGTTTTGAACTCGCACCCCCCTGGACACGATACGGAGACCCTGTCACGACACTACTGATGCCTCCATAATAATAGAGCAACTCTTCAGAAAAGATGCACTTTAAAGATGCATTATTATTGCAGTGAAAATTTATAAGAAATGAACATAAACTTTTAGTGTTTTGCCATATATTAAGTGGTGGTAATTAATGACAACTTTCCTGAAGTAAGAGTTCCTTACGCAGAAATAAAAACGAAACGATATTGTATACAGGTCTCATAATTTTGAATTGGAGTCAACTAATTATTATAAATACGTTGCCATCATACTGTTCAAAGTTCCACATTCCAATAACTTAAGAAAATTTTAGTCTGAAATTTAAAGAAGTATACATCGGGCAGTTCTATTTTCGAAATAAGAATTCTTAAAGGAAAATTTAATTTAACTGAACGAAAGCACTTCTTTCGAACTGAGACTCATTTTGAAAGTTGTTCTCTAAATCTAAAGTACCTGCTGATTAACGATATAAACATTTCAGGGGTCTAGAAAAACTTGAAAACATTGATAGAAAGCTAAAGTATTTATTTTCGAATTACGTTTTAGATTTTCGGAGTCATTCACAATGTTACATCGTACATTTTTTGCCGACGAAAATAAAACAATTTTTATTTATTATCAGTATATCTTACCAGTTTTATTTATTATGAGATTTTGAAAGATTTTAAATGATTTTCTTTTGAAAATGCGAAATGCAACATTCCCAGCACAAAAGTTAAAGATATTTAAAAGCTCATTAACGGTTGATATTCTAATATTTAACTGCTGATAAAATTAAAAGAAAAGAATAATCTCATTTTTAATTCAACAATTTTAAATCTACATTTGAATAAACAGTCGTAAGAAAACTCATTCAGTTCTTTTAGTCAACTATAGGAGATGTATTTTTATTTTAGAAAAATAAGATACTTCTTTAATTCTATGATTTTCTCATTGTCTTCAGTTACTTTACTATTATTTCCCCCCAAAAAAATCTTCATGACCGGAATTATTCAATCATTATGTAAACGTGAGTAGTATATTTGCTAGTTTGTATCTTTCATATTTTGCATCTGTCTGATTAATAAAATGCTAAACTTTTTTAACGAAAATTAGAGAAAAAATGATTTTATAATACTTCTAATACTTCTAGAGAGCATTTTCTCTCTAGAAGTATTATCCTATATTATTAATTTTTATTATCATGTCTTTCATATAATAATAGAGTATCTTTAAAAATCTATACAAGATTTTGAGCTTCTTCTTTTATATCATTGCCAGGACAAATTTATTAAATGTCAAAAGGCATAATCCTTAAAAACTTTGCTGCTAAAAAGCTAAGAAATTTCATCTGTACTTCCTGTGGCCAGATATTTTTATTATTTTAATTAGACTATATTTATGAAGAATATCAGATTTACTTCATATTTAAGAAATAAATCAGAAAATCTATTTCGCTTCTTATAAACATTGCCTCCTTGGGTTCTCCTTGAAAATAATTTCTTGACACTAACAACTTTCGACTAAAACTTTTAATAAATCATCCTAATCGTTCACAATTTATCTAGTCTTTTTAGGTAGATTCCTTATAGGAAGCCTACCTATTGCAATGGTTCTCATGATACACGACTTTCAGAAAATTTCTGCAGATCTTCACCGATCATGACCCCCTAGAACCCAAAACCTCCCTTCGTTAAAAAGTTTATTTATATATATATATATATATATATATTATATTATATTATATTATATTATATTATATTATATTATATTATATTATATATAGAGAGAGAGAGTATAAATCGAAAAATGAAAGAGTATAAAATGCGTTATATATATATATATATATATATATATATATATATATATATATATAAAACACTTTTTCCCATGTTATCTTGTGAACACGATAACTGGAGTAATTTTGATTTAAATTTAACCAGCTCGGGATATGCTGTAAGGATAGTTAAAATCTCGGTCGAGTTCGTAGATGGGCTATCCAGCTCAAAGGGGTGGAAATGGTGGGGGTGGAAATTTTCATTTTCCCATAATTCCTTTACAATTGAAAGTAGAAAGAAAATTCAAATTCGGCGAATTATTACCTTATCATAGCGAACAATTTTTGGATTTAAACTTTTTCGATAGCTCCAATTGCTTAGAAGTTATGAGCTGAAAAGTGATCTTCCCACCCTTCCCCTCCTCTTCCCTGCATAGGTTAAAGTACATTTTAACCTATTCATGTTACCCCTTGCTGGAAAACTCTCGTCTTTTGCAATCTCTTCCACTCGCTTTCATTCTTGTAGCTCTTATCCTCATGAGAACAGAGGGCAAAATGTTCTTTTCCTTATTATAAGTAGAGACGTACTTATATAACGCTTTTGCCCATGTTATCTTGTGAACACGATAACTAGAGTAATTTTTATTAGATTTTAACCGGCGAGGGATATGTTGTAAGGTCGGTGAAAATATCGACCGAGTTCGTAGATGGGCTATCCAGCTGAAAGGGGGTGGAAACGGTGGGTGGTGGAAATTTTCATTTTCCTATAATTCCCTTACGATTGAAGATAGAATGAAAACTCAAAATAGACGAATTATTGCCTCTTTATAATAAACAGCTTTTGTATCGAAACTTTTTTGATAGCTACAATTTTATAAAAGTTATGAGGTAAAATGCCTAAATATAGGAAAAAAATTAAATTCTACGATTAAAGAAAGGGGAAAAAATTGAATTAGACGAATTATCACCTTATAAGAACGAACAACTTTTATATTAAAAGTTTTTTGACATCTACAATTGCTTAGAAGTTATGATCTGAAAAGCGATGCCCCCCCCCCAATTTATCTTTTCCCCATAGCTTCGTTACGATTGAAGACAGAAAGAAAATTTCAATTAGGGGAATTACCACCTTATCATAACAAACTACTTTTATATTGAAAGATTTTTGACAGCAAGAATTACTTAGAAGTTATGAGTTCCCATCACCCTCATTCACTTTCACTTTTTATACGTAAACTAGTTGATATATCTGGCTTTGCTCCGGATTAAAATGTTTTCGTGTTTAACATTTTTAATGTAAAAATTACTTTTGTATAATTACTATAATACACAAATTCCTTTTCTGATTTCATACGTTTTTCATTAAAATGAGAATATCAATTGAAACAGACGATTTTTAAAAACAGCCGTTTTATCCATACATTATTATTTGTTATATAGATACTTCAAATTTTGTTAACAATTCCTAAAGTAAAATAATGGTTTTAAGGAATATTTTGAAACGAATAAATTAACTAGTTAATTATTCATTAATTTAAACCATGAAAATAAATCAATAGTTGGTCCCGATATAAATTGTTAATCGTCTACAGTTAAAATTTTCTTTTAGCATTCTTCCTTCTAGAAAAGTTTAGCGTATTATTGTTGTTCTTCAACAAGAACATTGTTACGAATTCAGTTTAAAATTAATTTTGAAAAAATATTGAATTGAGAGAAACAAATTTATGGAAATGAAAGATATCGCGGAAAAAAGCCTTGCTTAATTTTTAATTAAGTGTTGTAATTTTAAGCAACTTTTAGGCTTTGAAAAGTTGAAGGTGACCTTTCTCTTTTCTTATATAAAAAGTTTGCAAAGTTTGATTGAAATCAGTCCATTAGTTTAGTAAAAGATGTGGAATATACATACAGAGATAATTATAAGATAAAGATTGCTGGCAAATAGTAAGAGCCATAAAAAAGCTTTTAGTGAAGATTTTGTAACAATTAATTATTTAACCTTAATTAAGTAAATAGTTAATTTTAATTAATCAAACAGTTAATTTGATAATTAGTTAATTTTACAGATCACTTTAATTTGATATTTAACTAAACATTGCGGGACCATGATTTGTTTAATGAAATCAATATAAAGTAGCCAAAAACGATAGATATTTAAATAAGAGTTTCTTTTATCCTTTTTACTATTGAAAAATATCTCCTTAACTTTAAAATTGCTTGGGATTTTCTGCCTGAGTATTTGGTTTTAACCGTCGGTGGAGATTTAAATTTCCTGTTCAAATTGGCTGCATTCATATCCTATGTTTTAAATAAACGTATTAAATTTGCCACTCACAATGTTTAATAATTTTTATTCTCTTATATGTTAAGAATTAATGACTAATATCTCTGTAACTAGGGAGTTCTCTAAATGAGCCCATTTTAGTAGTATTTAAGTGTTTCATGTCATGTGATTTTACCATATGTCAAAGTAATGTTCGTACAATTATATTGTAACCCAGATTAAATAAATTAATTTTTAAACCTAGAGTTTTTTTTATTCGTGTTAAGAGTCAATTTCTTGTTACTGTTTCAGATAGGCTAGCTTAATGTTATCTAGGAGATATTTTCACTGCTGAGATGTTTATTTCTTTATGACTCCTACCTGTTGAATGATTATGTGTTGAGATATAAAAAAATTGACCAATGTACTGACCGATAAATCTATCATAAGTTTTTGGAATGAAAAATGGAATGATAAAACCTTGATATAGTAAATAAATGTCATGAAAACAGAATCACAGAGTAAATATTGCAATGTGTAGAAACAATAAAGTCATTGGCCATGTCTGTATTGATCAATATGTAATATTTCAGTAAAGAATCTACCTTTGCCTTCAAGCTTGCCGAAAAGAGACTTTTTCTTATTCTGGAACCTTTCAAAAATCTTCAATTGTTAAATTTTTTCTGAATCTTTTAATTAAACTTTTGTTTCAGATATTTTGAAGTTTGTAAATTATGAACTGCAAGATTAATAATTCTTCTATTTGCATGAATTACGGCAATGTGTTGTTTTTGAAAACTACACACTGGAAGAGATTCATATATCATTGTTGAATGTTGTATCCCTTGTAGATATACGTATATTATTGTAACAACAGGATAATTGAAAATATTCTAAGAATTGGAAAGAGCCAAACAAAGAATAAAGTTTAGAGAAAAATTTTAATTCTGGAAAGGGATTCTGCAAGTAAGGAGATGGCAGAGAGAAAATACGATGAAATATTTAAAATACAAATTATTTTTTCAAAATTCGTATGTTATAAAAGTTTTCATGGCAAAATACTATTTTAGGGCATCATTCCATCAATTCAAAAAATGAAAATCCATTAATGAGTTGTAGTATCTTATTACCAAGATAACGGGGTTCTTTTCTTCAATTTGTACTGAAAGAAGCTTTCCGACAGTTCGTTATAAATTATTCTTTATTCCTGATTATGCAAATATTTACAAGACAGTTCCCAAAATGTTTGCTATAGAATTACGTAGGCCTGGGCGCAAATGAACGATTGGCGCTATCGTTTGGAACTGAATCTACTTGCTCGAAATCCAGAAATCTCCAATTCAGCCTCAGCGCTGTTGAAATTCTGTTCTCGCCCGAGAACCCCGAAAACTCTCCAGTACATCAGACCTCAGCGTCGTTCCGTTTATCTCATCTGCCTTCCAACTGCTCTTTTGAATCCGAGGCTCAACTGACCACATTTCTCACTCCAGTTCTAATAAAAAGTGACAACCAACCATTTAGCTTATATAAGGTACTCCCCTGCGTGAGCTATCTGCTCCTCCATAGAAAACACCAAATCGCCCGTCTCGACCCATTCACTAGTAATCAGATAGTGTGATTGAATGCCAGTCACTGCAGAGTTAATAGGGAAAATAGGTAAGGAAATTTAATAATTTGACACTGTCATATATGCAAGGTGGCGACAAGCATACTGCGAAATTTAATAGTTTTACCTTGGTAAATTATATCTTACAGAAAGAATCTGTAATAACATGAGGGAGTATTCTCATCTCGACTTTCGCGCATATTCGCACAATATACAGCGTTTTGTATTTAGCTTTGTTATACAGAAAAAAGTCGAGAATGAAATTTTGTTTTCTTAACATCATAACATTAACGTAAGTACAATTTTAGTGTCAAGATCACACGCCAAATTTCATTTATCTAACTTGCTGAGTATATGAATCATGGCTTTCGCAAATGCTCGAACAGACAGAACAGAAGGCCGTCTCTTACCCCCGTACCCGTCACCAGACCGGTCACTGAACGATTTGATGGGCAAGACACGGGAATTTTATTTAAGAAAAAAAGAAAAACAAAACAAACAAAAAGAAAGAAATATTTACACTATGTACAGCATATGCATTTTCACTTTTACACTATTAGTTCGTAATAGTATTCTTTTCTTTAGATGTTGTTTTACCTTTCGATTTGAAGGGGGGGGATGTCCGGTAATTTGGAGCTTGTTGTTTCAGCTCGCTGGAAAGTTGATGCCTAGGGAGGCCGGAAAATATCTGTTTTCGTTTATGAATTCGACAATCCTACGAATTTTATGCTTGGAGACGAGGTTATTGGTGACTCTTTTCAGCCACTCTTGTTCGAAGTTTGGCACTGGCTTCATCATATGCCAAGACACTGTGAAAATACACTCCGCGGTATAATGAAGTGCCGTGCCAATTCCACCACAACTGTAATAATTGCTGTCAGACAGGTGAAACCTTTTGAGGTAGGCACGGAATAGGCCATGTTGAGAGAAGAAGACAACATCCTCTCTAATCCAGTTAGTGGGACAGAGACTAACTGAGGGAATGATGTTATAGGTTTTCCTGCCTGTATCGCCATTCTTCCATGAGGTTTGCCCCTCTTCAAGCATGCTCTTCCAGAGGAGGCATTTTATGTGCAGTTTAGGAAGCTTAGTAAATGAATAGGGTTGCCCATGTTGCGTCGCGACTTTTGCCAGTTGGTCTGCTCTCTCATTGCCTATATGCCTGCATGCGCTTTTATTCACGAGACTTTTATTCTTGGATTTTTTAGGAGGTTCTGAAAATTTGTCTTGCAGTTTGGTTTGTGCTCTTTGAATTGGAAGATGCCATGACACTTGTTCTATTGTCTACGTGCATTTTAAAGGTATTGTGGTTTGGAAGATGAGATGCGTATATAACTGCTTCATGAAATGCAGTGAGTTCAGCTTGAAATACGGCCTTGTTGTCTTTGAGTTTAGCAGACCACTGGTAGGCTCAGATGTCATTGGTCAAGACTCAGAAGGCAGATCCAACTCCGTGTTCGGTTTTCGAGCCACCTGTGAAAATATTTATAATGTCCTTTAGGGCTATATTTGCTTCTCCATGTTCTAAAGATATTTGGTTCGGTTTGAGATGCTTTGAAGGATGAATGGACCAGCCTGTCGCTTTCATCTCCAGATGTGGCGGTTGGATACCTATAATGTTAGGGGAAAGAGAGATTCTTAGGCGATAAATTGATGTAAACCTGGCTTCGAACTGTAATTGCATGTGTAGGGGTGTGATGCCAACTATCGTTTGTAACGCTGCCGTTGGGGTGGTGCAATAAGCTCCCGATATGTGAAGTAGGAATGGCCTTTGAATCGAAGAAAGTTTTCTCTTCATTTCGAATGTTGGATTTAGACACAAAGCTGAAGATCCGTGGGCCAGCATTCTCTCAATAACCGTTTTATAGAGAGTCCATCTGTGTATCTGAGAGATTCCCCAATTGCCACCTGCGATTATTTTGAGGTTTTGCTGCATTTTGATGGCTTTCTCTCCTTGCTTATTAATGTGCTCCAGCCAGTGGAGCTAATCATCAACGTGTATCCCTAGGTACTTAAAAGATTTAACTCTATTTATGCTGCACCCGTTCCATGTTATCTTGGGACTTCTTGCCATTTTTCTGAATAAGGTATAATTAGTTTTATCTGTTAAAATGACAAGTTCATTTTCTGAGCACCAGGAGATGAATTGGGTTATTGCACTTTGCGTATCTTTTACAAGGCTTTCATTTGTATCTGCTTCAATGACCAGCACAAAATCACCTTCGAAGGCTTGTATATGAACGTTATCTGTCCAGACTTGATTGAGTATTTCGTTGGCTACGAGGTCCCACAGGCCGGACCACTGCACGAACCTTGAGGGCAGCCTTGTTTTTGATCCTTTGTGGCCCTATCTTGAGGGATCAGTAGTGTCACTCTACTATTTTGAAAAAGGCTGTGAAAGAGTCTATTTATGTTAGTTGGGAAAGTGCTGGCGTCCAAACTCTTAAGTATAGCTCGATGTTACAAGTTGTCAAAGGCTCCCTTAGTGTCAATAGAGAGCACTAAGACATGCTTGTTATCTCTTGTAGCTGTTTGAATTTTGCTTAGTAGCTCTTTAATTGCTGTATCCACAGATTTGCTTTCTCTGAAGCCATGCTGTCTGCCGTTCAGGCTATTGGTGGACTCAAGATGATATGTCAGCCTCTGAGTCATAAGTTTCTCCAGCACCTTCCCTATTCTCGAAAAGACAGATTAGGGTTGTCAAATGAAAATAAAAATAATACCCAACTTATCAAAAAATTTGTTAAACAAATACAAAATTTGATTTATTCATTGAAACACATATTTTCAGTTAAATCATTTTTAGGAAAGCACTTTTGCTTCTGAAAACGAATGTAAGTAAATTGACCAATGTTCAATACTCCAATTTATGTGAAATCAATTGGGCAAAATAAATTTTAAAACGCTTCTTAAACAACTCTGCACTTGAATACAGTTTATGAATTGAATTCTTATAAATGCTTAATGATATAATATACAAGCAGTGGTTTCAAAATCATTATTAATTAATGAAAATAAAAAATGTAAATTTCACTAATATAAATAAACTGACTCCTGTTAAATAAACTGATATAATAAACTGAGTTAGGAAAAAAATTAAAAGGTAAAAATGTTAGTTTCCATTCTGTTACTATTCTAAATTTTTTCTGGGTCACGGTGGCCTAGTGGTAAGGTCTCGACTTCGGGGGCGGAGGGTTCCAGGCTTGTAACCTTATTCCACTGAAACGCTCTTCAGTGGAATCGGGGTCGTGTATGCGGCTTGTTGCACGTCAAATCAGATTTAGTGGATCAATCATCCTCTCGCTCGTGTGGTGCGGAAGTTTGAAGAGGAGAGTGCAAGATCAGATCTCGCCCCCGTCTTTTTACAGTGGTTCAAAATTACGAGGTCCATACCAAAATAGTCTTAGTGTTGCTTCAAAACGGAATGTTAATATAACTAAAGTTTCTGAGTTTATTTCATGAATCTCATTTTTCAAAACATATCTCACTATTTGTTGAAATCAAGTAAATGCATTTTTCCCCTATTTTAGATGGTACAGAGAGTATTTTTTCATAAATTTGATTTTGTACACAACCTTTTAAAAGAAAATATTTTCCAATCTTTATTTGCATATCTTTTAGCAGAAAACCAAAATACATACATTGCCTTTCTTACTGATCTCGTGAAAGGCTGGGTTTTTATGTCAAAATGTCAAGAAACATAAGATCAGATTTATCTCCAAATAATAAGAAACTTCTGTCTTTTAGCACAATATCTAAAATACGAAACAGAAAAAGGCGGATATATCCATGCGAATACTTTCATTCAGCGTGAATTTCTAAAAGTCTTTTTCGTGCATGAGACGGATAGAGGGGAAAAAGGTATTATACGTCTTAGATCTTTTGAAAGGGTTTTCTGTCATGAACATCACCAGAATTGCGATATGATAGAGATATTTTAAAAAAAATCGATTTTAATATGAATAGAGAGCATAATATCCAGGGATAACGGGAATCATCTACGTAGCAAATGTTTGAAAAAATATAACCATAGAAAGAGTCAATGTTATTATTTTTCCTTAAAAGGGCCCAGAATACTCATTGATTGATTTTGGGAAAGTTTTCTCTTATATTACTTTCAACCGCATCTACGTCATAAAACAAAACCTGGATGACATGAAATATTGTACGACGTAAGACATCAGGGGAATCCACTATAATACTTTCAAACTTTAGTTAATATAAGCATTAGAATTCTAAAAAGTTTTCCTTATCTCAGTTCCAAGAAAAGAAATCAAAAGAGCAAGATAAATTAGAAAAATGCTACTTTAGGAGAATGTTTCTTCTTTTTAAATGGAAGTATCGGAGAGATATAATAGATTTCAGGAAAATTTTATCCTTAATAAAATTTTCCTCATCTATCTCATAAAATTAAACTTGAATGATATTAAATATTGTATGACGTAAGATATCAGATGAACCCACTAAAATATCTTCTAACTGTTGTTAGTACCAGCATTACTGTTACGGAGTGTGATAAGGGGACGTGGTCATTTCTAACCAAAACTCAAAAGACGAGGCAATGGACTGTAACTGGTTTTTATTGCTAAACATAAATCTCTGTGACCAACGCAAACTCAATGGCTCAAGCGAGCCTCACACGACGTGCGCTGATCACAGTCAAATTCACACTGATAAAGATACTGAAAACACAAGATACAGACAGAGAAAAGACCGCTAGAGGGCGTAACAACAATTATGAGAAGTTAGGTCGGGTAAGGCCGTAACATACCGGGGGGCCTTGAAACACTGTTTCAAAGCAAATACTAAAAATTTGATATTTCAAAATCAAATACACAATTAATTACCTAAAGTTAAAAATGTGATAATCAATTTCCATAAAATTAAAATATTTACAAATACACGACTAATTCAAATACTAATAAAATGAAATAAAATAAATGCATAGGAATGCTACTTAAATTAAAATTAATTAATTACTACTTAAAAATTATCAAATTCAAATATGCGATTTTAGGAAATGAAAGGCTAAATGTTTGCATTAGGATTCATGAAAATTACTACCATTCACATTACAATAAGATATAGCTATCATGCACATTACTAAAAGAAAGGTAAATACAAAAATATTCAAGATGAGTGTTTTACCGTGCATGCAATTAAATGGATTAATCATAACTCGTTTTATACTCTAAAATAATCAATGTATAAAAATGCAATTTTCACAACAGATTAAAAGACGCCTTGATACATTTAGGAACATATTAGTTAAATAAATTTAAAGAATCAAAATTTTAAGTCACTTTAAGTTCAGTTCTCAATTGGCAAAACACTAAGTTTGTGAATAGGTCTTTTTAATAGTCCGTTGGCAGTTTTAACTAACACCACACGAACTTTATCATCGCCACTAGGATAAACTTGAGTCACTCGACCTAATTTCCAATGTAAAGGGGGAATGTTATCATCTTTAAGAAGCACTAAATCATTCAATTTAGCATTTTGGTGTGATTTTTGACATTTGTTGCGACGTTGAAGACTGGCGATATACTCACCGGACCACCGTTTCCAAAAACTCTGAAATAATTGCTGGGTAAGTTTCCAACGTTTTAAATTCGAAATTTTCTCATCTAATAAATTTTCCTCGGGTATTGTAGTTAATGCAGTTCCTATGATAAAATGACCAGGTGTAAGAACAGCAAGTTCTGAAGGATCCTCAGAAATTGGGCACAGCGGACGCGAATTTAAACAAGCTTCTATCTGAATTATCAAAGTTAAAAATTCTTCATAGGTAAGCACCTATTGTCCTTTTCAGATGAAGCTTAGCCGATTTAATTGCTGCTTCCCACAGTCCTCCAAAATGGGGTGCAGCTGGTGGATTGAATTTCCATCTGATACTTTCTTCCATGAAAAACTTGTTAACTGGCTCATCCTTCCTTAAAGAAGCCACAACTCTTCTCAGTTCCCTATCAGCAGCAATAAAATTCGTACCACAATCAGAGTAGATTTCTGTGGGTTTTCCCCTCCTGCCGATAAATCTCTTGAGTGCTGCTATGAAGGCTTCAGAAGTCAGGTCTCCTACTATTTCTATGTGAACAGCCTTGGTTGTAAAACAGACGAAAACACAGATGTAACACTTCATTCTCTGCGTCCCTCGACCCCTGCGGGGTTTGATGAGGATTGGGCCGGCGTAGTCTGTCCCCACTCTGGAAAACACCCGGGAAGGTTGAACTCTTGACCTCGGAAGATCAGCCATAAATTGGTTCGCAGTTTGACCTTTTTGGTGGAAGCACTTCACACATTTCCAAATAATGTGCCGGACAATTGACCGCGCACTGGTAATCCAATACTCCTTCCTGATTATGGAGAGAAGTAATGTAGGGCCAGCGTGGTGGTATTTTTCATGAAAATATCTCACTATCATTTCTGTCAGACGATGATTTTTTGGTAAGAGAATCGGATATTTTTGATCCATGGAAATACTCGCGTTTTTCAACCGACCTCCTACACGGATGAGTCCGCTTTCATCCATAAAGGGACTTAGTGAAATTATTTTGCTCTTAGAATTCAGAGGCTTTCCCTTTCTTAAAAGATTTAGTTCGCTTGCAAGTTCTTGATTTTGAACAATCTTCACGAGCGCATTTCTAGCACATTTAATCTCTAACGTTGTAAGAAATCCTTTGGTTTTATTTGACGGAGATTTGGCATTCTGAAGGAATCTAAAGCAGCACGCAACAATTCGTAAGAGTTTTGCAAACGATGAATATTTATCGATAATGGAAAGTTCTAATGGAACAATTCCTACAGCACAAGTCGTTTCCTTACGTTCTTCTCTCAGAGCATCTTCGCAAAAGGGATGGTGATTTGAGTAATCGATATTATTTTCATAAAGCCATGATGGACCTGTCCACCATAAACTATGCGATTTAAGCTCTGAGGGCAGAATACCTCTAGACGCACAATCAGCAGGATTTTCTTTACCTCTGATGTGATTCCAAACTTCAGACGGCAAAACTGATTGAATCTCTGAGACTCGATTAGCAACGAAGATTTTCCAACGAGATGGCTCGGATTGTAGCCATGACAAAACTATCATTGAATCTGTCCAAGCATAAGTTGAATCGATTTGGATTTTAAGGAAATTACGCACTGCTTGAACAAGATGACATAACAATAGAGCTGAACACAATTCTAATCGCGGTATTGATACGGGTTTTAACGGTGCTACTCTGGTTTTGGATGTCAAAAGCTTAACAGAAATCGATGAATCATTAATTGATTTAAGATAGATGACTGCAGCATATGCCTTTTCTGATGCATCACAGAATGCATGCAGTTCGATTTTAGTGGCATTTGGCAAAAGCACTCTTCTAGGAATACGTATTGATTTAAGATGGTGAAATTGATCTCTAAACACTGTCCATTTTTTATTAATTTCTTTAGGAACAGGATCATCCCACGAAATTTGGAAAGTCCAAATGCTCTGAATAAGAATTTTTGCACCAATTATGAAGGGAGCTAACCAGCCTAATGGATCGAAAATTTTTGAAACAGAAGATAGAATCGTGCGTTTTATTGGAAGGTCACTATCATTAGAAATTTCAAAGGTGCAATAGAATTCATCCAGAGTAGGTTCCCATGCCAAACCTAGAATCTTAATTGATTTTGCATCAATTATCTCACAGGAATTTTTCGAATCCTCAATTTTTATGGCTCTTTCTAAGACCGACTTCTCGTTACTACACCATTTATGCAATTTGAAACCTCCAGAGCATAATAACTCTTGCAATTCGGGAATTAATTTTTCTGCTTCTTCTAAAGTATCAGCTCCAAATAAAACATCATCGACATAACAATTATGCAACAATACTTCCGAAGCTTTCGGAAAATTAGAGCTTTCATCAATAGCTAATTGCTTTAGAACACGTGTGGCCAAATAAGAGGCAGAAGCAGTTCCATAAGTAACAGTACACAAACGATAAGTTTTAATAGGTGATGGCGGGTTATCTCTCCAAAGAATTTTTTGAAAATTACGATCCTCATTTTCAATGTTAACTTGACGATACATTTTTTGCAAATCACTCGTAACTGCAATGTTATGACTCCTAAATCTCAAAAGAATTGCAAATAGATGATCCTGATTCTTAGGATCAATCATTAGAGTATCATTAAGAGATACTCCAGATGAGGATTTAGCACTAGCGTTAAATACTACACGTAAACGAGTAGTGAGACTTGACTCCTTAATAACATGATGATGTGGAATATAAAAATGTTCATTTTTTACATCTACACTATTTTCATCTACTTCCTCCATGTGTCCAAGGGACAAATATTCTGACATAAAGTCCTTATACTGCTGATATACATTTGGAATTTTTAACAGCTTTTTCTCTAAATTGAGAAACTGACGAAAAGCGAATCCCTTTGAGTCACCTAATTCTTGTCTCTCAGCTTTAAATGGTAATTTTACCGAATAACGTCCTTTATCATTACGTGCATAATTTTCTATAAAATGCTTTTCACACAAATTTTCTTCTTTCGTGAAAGAAGACGACGTTGGGATCTGCTCTAACTCCCAAAAGGATTGAATAAGCTCTTC
>BGPR01013143.1:0-42662 GCA_013235015.1 Araneus ventricosus
TTTATATCTTTGGTGAAAGAAGATTTATATCATTAAACTAAAGTATTAGAAAGTGAAATTTCGAGAAAAGTAATCGAAATAAACCTGGTTCTGAATTCGATCTCTATAGAGTTAATAACCATCGGAAATTCAACGTCTCCTTTTGTGTATCGACCCGTTAAGGATGCGAACTGTCATTACGGTTTTTGAGGAGGGTAGAGAGTATCTCTTATCTTTGAAAGAGGAACTCGGATGTTTCAGTATTCTGACACGCCAAGCCAGGTTTCCTAGGTGTAAAAAATTTTAAAATAATGTTAATAAATCATATATGTTGGGGGAACAAATATTAAGGGCATTAAATATATTGAATGGGGTAGCTAGGATATTTATAAAAAATTGAAGCAAGGTAGAAGCCCAGAAATAAAATTTAAATCATAATATATATCGAACAATTAATTAATTCTGGGTACTCAATCATAAACACAATAATAAGCATTTCAAGCTATATTGAAATAATTCACCTACCTTTACTGACCTGAAAACCCTAGCTACTTAATTAAAAGTTAATTTGAATATAGTGGTAGTACAATACTAGTTGTAAAAACAAATCAGAGAAATTAAAACAGAATCAAAATCTATGAATTTAAATCTTTTTTATTTTAGAATAGTTTAAATTAAATTTTTTTAACACTGCCACAAGTTACACATATACAAGATGATGCACATTTTTAGAAAATGTAATAACCAAATTAAAAATATGTAGCTACACATAATACAACGCACTGCAGGCTCAAAAAATATACACTAATAAAGATATTAGGTAGAAACCACAAATTTAAGAAACATCTTGATTCTGCAGAAATGGCGGTACATTTACAGAGCACATCACAGTCTTTGTTTCGCTTGTAATAAAAAAAAAAACTAACCAAAGCACAACTTGTATGAAAAATTTGGAGAATTTGTAATATCAAAAATTACGTTCTCATTCTTGAGGTAATACATTCACATTATTGGTATACTAACAAGTTTCCTTGCACATTTTCATCAACAGACAGTTAACGTAAATTTTTGCAGAGCAGGCTATTGAAGAATTATTGCACCTTGATCATCTCTAGTGCAGGGCTTGAATAATCAGAGCACTCTAGCTACTGATTTTCTTTTTATCGAACATTTTAGCACCAAAAGCTGTCACAATTTTCATCTGAATAAAGAAAGATGAAAAGAAAAAACTTTTTTCCTTCGATGACACCATTCACTGCATGAAGGTTTTAAATTCGCAGAATCCAGAAGATTTCAAATTTTGCAGAATCAAATCTTACATCATCACACGAAAAAATCTTGTTGAAGACAAATCAAAGCTTACATCATCACACGAAAAATCTTGTTGAAGAATACAACATTTGCATCATTTTGCTCCAACGGAAAAATAATAATATATATAAAAATGGTTGACTCTCTGAAGGCCTAAAGGTCCCCAGAAGCCTTTAAAAGGCCCTGGGACCTGCAGCTGCCAATACCCTCACTCGTTCAGAGAAGCACACAAAAAAGAAAGTTCCAATCGTAACGGAAAACGATTCCAGTAACAGACGCCAAAAACCTGATAACACCAAAAACCTACGCGCCAAGATGGCGAAGAAATAATCCCGTAGCAAAATTTGAATTAAAAAATTAATAAAGTTGAAACCTTAATGGAAACAACAACAAAAGTTAAGACAAATAATAATTAAATCGAAAACAAAGTAAATAATTAAGTAAAATTTAGAAATTAAATGAAACGGCTAAAATTAACGTTTGAATTTCAAAATTAGCCAAAGTTGCCACAAGAAAATAAAGAAACTTTAGTGGCGAAGAATTAAAATAATTAAAAATACTGACAAAGCCGAAAAAATGATGTTGATGCAATATTTGCAATCTAACACTAGGCTTTTAAGCCTTTTCCAGGATCAGTGGCTTGATAGCGCCAGTTCATATTTCGGGATTTCTAATCGTTCGGAATCGAAGTAGTCGGTCCATTTGATATGATGCATGCACAATCTAGAACAGTCCGTAAGAGCTGTACTGAGGTCTCAGACCGTCCATTCTCTGAACTTCGATGTCCCAGCATTTACCGACATTTCACCGGAACGGTCAAGCCACCCCAAAACCTTCCAGAAACAACCATTCTTGAAGTTCCCATAACGGGAGATGAGTCGTACTTCAGACAAGAAGAACATACCGCCGACCATGTGATGAGAGTTGTGAATATCAGAGAATCAAGAGGACCACAGATCTTATCTTAAAAATACATGAAATGTAGTAGAAAGAACTTTTCTATTTCGTCGCTAGAATCACCATCCAAAGTTTTGTGTTGTGTTTAATTCAAGCTACTTATTTCATTCTATTTCATCTTAATTTTTTAAAGGTTAACTAACGTTATTTTTTATTCAGCCATCATAGGAATTTACGAACATTCTTCTCTGTGTATTTGCCAGCCAAGGACGTTTGCCGACACAATACAACCGATATTTGACTATCCAAATACAACATCTTATGCTCATATAAATAATGACAAAGTACCGGGTATTATGCATCTCTATGAGAGGTCTCTAAATTTATTTTTCGCTTTATCTTGCAAGAGACAAAACTTTCAAACACATGTCTGCAGATTCCAAAATCTGAAATGAGCTGTTCGAAAAAAATCGAGCTGCTGGAATTGAAATTCGCATTTCACAAGAATTACAGATGTCTAGGGATCTCAAGACTCTTTAATTGCGAAGAAGTTTGGTAAGAAATCGACAAGAGCCTTTTAGTTTGACGCCGACTCTGATTCCAAATTTAAAATCGGGAATTCACTATAAACCCCATCTTAAGCAATCCGTAGATGAAATAATTTTTAAAAAGCTTACGAAGTTCAGCAAATGTCCAACAAATGAAAGCGTAACGTTTCTTTGAAGATTAATTACTGATTTACACCTGGATAAAAATTAATAGAAATATTCAGAAATATTTAAAAACTTTTACAAATAATTGTGCATAAAAAATTACTTGAAACTTGTTATGAACTGAATGCCAATTATATCAACACGAAAGCATTTTTATATATATTTTCACTACATTTTAAACCTTCTTTCCGTTTTAATAAACTAAACTGAAACACTATAAGTTCATTTTTACAAGGCAAGAGAAACGGCAAATTTAAAATCTCAGACACATTGATGTCTTAAAAGAAATAAATCATTACCTGATAACATACCGGTAGGTTTATTACGTTGAACCGAGGGAACTACTATATGTTTACTTTAAAATGTCTTAATCGATATTGTGTCATTTAATTATAAAATATTTTCAGCCAATATCTCATTTTACATAATCGTTTATTGATCCGAAAACACTGTATTAAGCATTTTCTAGTATATTCCTATAATTTACGTACCAGTAATTAGAGAAGCAGATTTTCTGTATTACGCACAATGTGAATTTTGCTTATCTTTTTCTGAATTCTTATTTTGAAAGCGGCAAATAAAATAAGAATAAGTAAGAAGCTAAATATTATACCGAAACCTTTCTTTCAAACATTCTATCTCAGAAATTTATTTCAATTAGAAAAAAACCATTTATTTGCAAATAATCGAACTATCTAGATGAATTAAAGTATGCTTTTAAACGTTATGAGCATTATTGGTGTACAAGGTCTGCAAAGAGAAAGAGAAAAGCGGATAAGCAAAATTTTACGGAAATTATTTGTTATTTTGTTTCAGATAGGCATATTTTGTAAAATTATTTTATATGTAATTGATGCAAAAAACAAATGTAAAACGATGATCACTGCATAAAAGTGTGCTTTTCCAGTATTTGTTTTAGCAAGCTACTATGCATTTTACTTGAAAAGAAACCAAGTACAAAAAGTGCTGAAATTCTTTGTCTTCTTCGGAAAATGATTTGCCTCAGTTTTGAAGAAGCAATTGCAAGTCGTTAACATCACTGCAATTATGCTTGCCTTATCGATGTTGATTTTATTTATATCTGCTATTGTTCTTGATTGCATAGAGCCTTCAGTTGCAAATGTAGCTTTTAAGCACCTAACATTTAAGAAAATTGATATTTCATTCTTTCCATTGAAAGTAATGCTAATGTCATTTATTTTTCTTTCTACTGCTGTACTTTTAATTGGTGTTTCTTCGCTCTTTTCATTATTTTACATTTTCTTATGCGTTTTTACAAGTAAAATACTTGAAGAATGTGCTACTAGTTTAAAGCAGATTTCAAAATATGATAGAAGCATTATTTCCCACTTTCTCAACGAGGACACCGTAATTCACTAATTTGCATGCCTTACTGAGTCAGCGATGTCTGTACAAGTATTCTTTCTCACCTGTTCTTACTTCCCAGATTTATTTTCAGTTTTTTCAATTGTTCTCGGATTTTATACAATGACTAACGGTGTTTATATTGCTGCAAAATTTGCATCCACAATTCTATACTTTGTATCGTACTTTTGCATAGCATATGCTGCAAGTTGTGTGTACGAGAAAGCTAAAAAATTAAGAAACGCAATCAAAGAGATTTCATTTCGATTGCGTTGTTCTGAAGATACCAAAATAGATGGAAAACTGTTATTGGAATTCATTAGATCAAAAGAACAGTTGTTTTTCACTGCAAATGGAATATTCACCTTTACGAAAAGTTTCCTTCTTGCTGCAACGAGTGTTTTTTTTTATCTTACAACCTGGTGCTTCTTCAGCTAAATACGAAAAATATGTGATGTTTAATTGTAGGAAAACAATATATTATACAATTATTTTCTTAATCTATCCGTATACTAATACTTCTGCATATCTGTTACAATTTCCATACGTGTATTGTGTAATATGCATTTTTCATTTCAGTTATATTTTTGATATGTGCATTATCGATTTCTTTTCCTATTACGATTTCTCTCTCGCTCATTACATTGGAATCACAAATCTAAGTGCTAAACTTACCTTAATATTAAGATGCATAAGTACAGATATTTTACATAGCATAATTTATGATGATTTTAATTTCAGTAACATGAACTCGAGCGGCAAATTATCTTTATTTGCAATAGTTCTGGGACCCGCATTTAAAGATAATTGATGTTCCTTCATTGAAATTTGCTCTTATCTTAAACAGAATCTATATTCATGGCTAGTTTGTTTAAGCCACCATGAAGCAATACCGCCATCGATGGATCTAACCCACAAAATAGATTAGATGTATCCTACACAAACTCGCATATTTTTTTGCAATGGGTTTGCAAGCTATTGCAAATTTATTTCCATCCGATTTTATTCACTAATAAACTCAATTCACTGATGTTGTTATTTTTTCTTGATTCGTCTCCTTACGTGCATGCATTCTTCATTTCTTCCTCGAAACTGTGTAACAAAAATATTTTATGATCAATGTACAAAATGAAGAAATTATACTTAAAATTTTATAAACCACAAATAATGTAACCTTTCTTTAAGACCGCTTTTCTCGCAGCAGAGCATGTGAATCTACAAGATATTATTTAGAGGAGCCAGGGTGAATATGAAACAAGGCCATTAGATTAATTTCTGAAAAAGTTGATTCGCTGCATCTAAAGTAAAAATGGACTTCTAATTGTTCTTACTTCCTGTTGGAGAGAAGTTTAACCATGGACTTAATTTATATTTACACAGAAAATATAACATTTCTCTATAATCATGTCAGTGTTAGTGCAACATGGGCAAAGCATGATATGGTTTGTGTTGATTCTGTGACACTCCAAGTAAACACTCCATAAAAATAAACACTTTTTAATGATCATGGGATTCTAGAATTTTTGACGATTTCACACACAATAAGTAAAACTTATAGAGATTTCAACTATTTATATTTTTTAAATTCTGTCAAAAATTTAGTATGATAAAAAGATTTCACTGAGTTAGCGTTATCAAGACTCATCGTGCATACCCTACACTCTCGAATCTATAAAGTCTCCTGAAGTAACAGAACTTGCTTATGAAGAGTCAAACTCAATTCTTTATAAAGAGTTCCTACCGAAATAGAAAATTTATCTTGCAACAAGTTTGACACGGCAAGACTGCAAGTTCACAACAAGTTTGCAGAAGCTACGAAGTCACCACGCGTCGAACTTGCCGCAATCTTGTCGTATCAAACTCATGGCAAACTATAGAAAGAACAAAGTACTCAGAGGAACGTTGGATTCGAACCCCCGACAACTCGCTTCGCAATCTTTCGCCTTAGACACACAACCAGCAGGACCTCGATTGACGAACTCAGATTGCGCTAATACATGGTGCATATACACGTTTTCTTTTAAACTGTCTTATTGATTTCAATATTTTTTTTTAATTTTGAGTTGAGAATATGATTTGAAGTCAAAGGTGAGAGCGATTTTTGCTAAAAACTACGTTTTACTAGTGGAATAAATTATGAAATTAGGGTTCAAAAGCAATTACTTTTACAAATATGGGACACAAAGTAAGTTAATTTTTTCCAACAAACATTGACTATTTTTTAATTTTAACTTCAACATTAAGAAAAAGGCGATATATAGTTTTATTTAAAGTGCGAGTTCTATATTTAGTGAACAGATGGAGAATTTTTCAAAAGTAATTTTTTTAAAAAGACCTAGCTTGGTCTAAAAAACTAACAAGTTATTTTTTTCAAATTATCATTGATATATTGAATTAATAAAAAGAAGGACGGTCTAGGATATGCTATAAAAAATCGGATGTTTTCTTGAAACAGAGACAAAGACCATACCCTGATATATACAACTGTTTCCAGGTCGTGGTGTGCCGTGTCAACTTTACAGCAAACTTGCATTGCAAGGAGGGTGATCGATTATGCTTTGTTACTTTTCAGGAAGTTCGTTGCAAAGTTGACGCTTCAATTTTGCCTTGACAAGATAATATCAAGAAAAATCAAACTTGCTGCAAGTGCACATGCTATCTGTGACCTTAACATTATGCATAAAATCTTTTTTCCATAGACGGATGGTTGGGGATGGAGTAGGGGGAAGGTTATGACTGCAAGGGGTAAGCGAAAACATAAAGATTAATCAAGGGGTACGTGGAGAAATAAATGTTGGTAACTTTTGCATTAAGAGAATAAAAGTATTCTGGCGGAGAAGGTGTTCAATTATATTTTCTATCTTCACACAATCAACAAGAGCGTAATTAACTGTTTGAAGGTTTTATCTCTCACCGTAGAATTAAAAAAGAAAATACGGGCGATATTGGGAAACAACAAACTTGACATTTTATTTACAAATCTGAATTTAAAAAAATAATAGAAATCTCATGCATCAAAGCACGGATAAGAAAACTGTAATGCGAACAGCACGAGCAGTGGAAAGTAGAAATGGATAAGTTTTATGGAATCAAGACTGATTTACAAGATGTTTGTCCGCCATCATCATCATCAACCATCATCATCATCGATAGAGAAGCAGATTTGAAGTTAGTCAACACAAGCAGGTATATATTCTCAATCCTTATATTCTGACAAATTTCATCATGCACATTAATAAGAGGGATCGGAAACTTATGATCGCTGAATCTGAAAATGTTTAATTTAGCAATAAAGACTGTAGATCACATCCAGTTGCAAGTGAATTCTTTTTTTAAAAAATTCATTCCTTGAAAGATGCTGCTTTTCTATATTCTTTCATTTTCTAGGGATTTGCACTTGAAGAAGAAATTAAAACTGTCGAAGTACCTACAAGCTGCCGTTACTATTGGTTAAGTTTTCATGTGAGATAATACTTCTTCAAATATAGAACTATTTTTTTTGTCACAGGCAGTCTTAAGAATATATGTGAAATTACCTAAAAATGACTCTACTCTCAGTGTGTGTTACACGGCATCACAGTCGTCCAGTTTCGGTTTGCAGCGAGACAAAAATAGAAATTTCAATTTCGGCAAATCGGTTTATTTTCTTTGGGGGTACATAGAGAACCGTTTGGAATCCTGAAAGCCATAATTTTTTTTATATAGACACGTAGTCTTAGGAGGTTTGACGAAAGTTAAATTGGAAGAATATCTTTCGAACACTCTAGTCGTGTTTCAGTGATCCCTCGTATTTATTTTTGTAATGACTTTTGTAGGCGGTCATCAGGTAGGCTTAGTGGTTGGTTCCATAAATGAATACACAGTAACTTTAACTAACTATTATATTACGCAGAAATAAGTTTACATTTTTAATAAACATTATTTACAGTTAAAGGTATTTACAAATGAAATAGTTCGTCATTAAACAGGCTTTTGGATGGCCCATCATCGTCTTTAGTCTTTGTCGGAAAAAATCCCACGTCGTTCAAGAGTCTCGTGCCGCCTCGTAGCCCATTGCAATTAAGTAAAATAGGGGAAAAAATTTATATAGTTTTGAAACTTTGGTCAAATACTTCTTTGACCTCAAGGAAGAGAATGGATTTTTTGTGTGTGCATTCGATCACAAGATTAGAATTCTGCAGATCTTTAAAGCTATAGAACCTATCTTTGACTTTACCCTTACCCTCTTTCAACATGAGAATATCTATATAGTCTGGAGTAAGAGCAGTAAGTGAAATAAGAATATCAACATCTTGGCCAATTACAACAACTTGTTTCTTAATCTTCTCATACGTCTCTTTAGCGGTCTTCACAATATGTACATCAGCTTCATCTGTTGCTACAAACTTGCATATACCTACGTTCTCCAAGTGGTTAGCAAGTTTGCGAATTGAAACTCTCCTTATTTGCAAGGTTGCTTAGAAATTGTTTCTGAGGGTCAAGGAGAACTGTGCTTTCATTAAAAATTATTTCTCTTGAGGTACGCTTCATTATGCACCTTTGGCATTCAATAACCTTTGTGTTAACACTGCTTTAGGTATATCCATCAAAAACAACTGTTATCTCAAGAGGCATTACGGCGATGAAGTAAGGCATATATGTGGTGTATACATCACCGAAAGTGTCTTGCTTTGGACATACTACATGATGAATAAGAGAGCCTCTACCAAGAACGAAGTAAAGGTTGTCAGTGTTACCAACTGGTCGCTCTGGAACTGTATAAAAGATATCATAAAACATGGCCAGCAAGAGGCTACAGATAATTAGAATATTTATGAAAATAATTTATTACAGTTAAAAAAATAAGCAATGTTATAATTATTGTTTTATAAGCTGGGCACGATCATTTTGTGCTTTGATGGTTTTGCAAGTTCGAGTGGTGTTGGAGGGGAAGTTCTCCCCTCAGGGATGAAAACTTTACAGTTTCCGTGTTCTTGATGCCAGAAGAGTATTTGACCAAAGTTTCAAAACTTTATAAAATTTTCTCCTAATTGTCGTTATTGGAACAAAATATATAGTATTGGTACTCATTCGACGCAGAATTTTAAACTCTACGACTTTCATCTACACCAGATTTTAACAATAAATGTGTAGGGTTGAAGAAATCTAGGAAAAACTGACCTACCACTCCATTTCACTTCAGTTTTTTCCCCCAGGGGCGGAATCTCCCCCCTGAGAGGTGGAAACTTTTCGGTTCTTATATCCTTGAGGTCAAAGAAGTATTTGACCAACGTTTCAAAACTATATAAATGTTTTCCCCTATTTGCCATTTTTCGGTCTAATTGCAATGGACTATCGTCTTCTACTGTTCTCGGCAGCTTCATACTCTGACGTAACGTGGAGATTGTACGAAAATTTAATTAATATCATCAAAAATATATATTTGTGCATTTTTAGTTGGAATGAAACTATTACTAAAACTATGCTATTTTTTTTTAGTAAGCCATCAAGGAAGAACTCGAAAATTTCCCTCGATTTTTAATTCATTAAAATTTCCAAAAATGCTTCGAGAATTACAATATCTCCCTCCAAAGCATACTTACACACACAGACATACATTCTTCTGTATTAATTGTAGCGATAAATTATTTTCTGAGGCATTATTAATAAATAAAAAATAGCCAGTAATAAATAAAAAATTCCTGTTATATATAGTAATTAGAATATCACTCTTTTAGTTTGAAGTCCTATCATCTTATTGTAATGCACATAGATATTTATTTAATCAGTAAACAAAAATTCTCGAAATATAACAAAAATTATGTAACATTTAACTTATTATACGAAAAACTCGAACAATGGATCACTTATTTTCCTTCTATATTGTATGAGCATACAGCATGCAAGATATCGGATTATTTGAAGTTTAATCAATTCCTGTTTCATATTGAAGCTCAACTTTCAGGTCAATTGACAGAAAGAAGAAACATAGGATTTGCATAGCAGAATGAACATGAATTATTTAAGTCCACCAAAATCGTAAGAATAACACGTTTTACAAAATTTGAAATTTAAAGATACTTTACATAAGGAGCCATTCAGACCAAAAAATGCATAAAAGACTTAATTGAAATTCCTCTTACCCAATAGTACAGGTGAGCCAGCCAGTTATTATGCAAAGCAAAGAAGAGGTCAAAATAAAAATAAAAGAAACCTGAAATCATATAGAGACAGAAATCTATCAAAAACAGCATCATGTTGCCATTTAATAATGCCAAAGTACCGGGTATTAAGCATGTCTATGAGGTGTCTCTAAATTTAAATTTCGCTGTATCTTGAAAGAGACAAAACGTTCCCGTCCATGATTGAACATTCCAAAAATTGGAATGAGCTGTTCGAAAGAAATCCAGCTGCTCCAATTAAAATTACTATTTCACAAGAATTACAGATATCTAGGGATCTCAAGACTCTGGAATTGCCACGAAGATTGATAAGAAATCGCCAAGAGTTTTTCAGTTCAACGTCGTCTCTGCTTCGAAATTAAAAATAGAGAGTTCACTACAAACCACATATTAAGAAATTCGAAGATGAAATAATTTTAGAAAAGCTTACAAAGTTTAACAAATTTTCAACAAATCGAAGCAAAACGTTTCTCTGAAGATTAAATATTGATTTAACACTGAATAAAAATTAAAAGAATTGTTTTAAAAGAATAAAAAGAATTTTAACAGATTATTTTGCAAAAAAATTGCTTTAAAATTCTTATGAACAGAATCCCAATTATATAACCAGCAAAACATCCTAATATATATTTGCATTCCATGTTAAACCATGTTTAATTTCTAATGAAATGTATTGAAACACTGTAAGTTTACTTGTACGAGACAGGAGAAACGGCAAATTGAAACTCTCAGACACTTTGAACTCTTAGGAGAAATAAAATCTTTACCTGGGAAGATACCGATAGGCATTATTCCGTTCAACACAATAGAACTATATGTTTACTTTAATCGATGTCGTTGATGTGTCATTTCATTATAAAATATTTTACGTCAATATCTCCTTTCTAAGTAATCATTTATTGATCCATATAAACTGTATGAAGCATTCTCTAGTATATACGTACCATTTCCGTGCTGAGAGGGAGAAAGTTTGTACCATTTACAGAGATGCAGAGTTTCTATACTAGGCGCCGTGTGACTTTCGCTTAGCGTTGTGTGAATTTTTATTTAGAAAGCTATAAAAGAAATAAGAATAAGTAAGGAGTTAAATATTGTACCGTAGCCATACTATCTAACATTCTATCACGGAAAATTACTTCAATTAGAAAAAAAAATTATTTGCAAGCGATCCACCTACAGCAGAAAATTAGATGAATTCGATCATTATTTTCAGGTTTATGAGTATTGTTGGTATACCAGGTCTGAAAAGGGAAGGAGGAAAGCCGATACGCAATATTTTACGGAAATTAATTATTATTTTGTTCCAGTCTGGTATGTTTTATAAAATTATTTTATATGTTATTGATGCAAGAAACAATTGTACTGATTTTCACTGTATGAAAGTAGGCTTCTCCCGCATATTTTTTCGCATATTTGTTTTAGCAACCTACTATTCATTTTACTTGAAAAGAAATCAAGTACAAAGAATGCTGAAATGCTTGCTCGTCTTGGGAAAAAGATATGGCTCAATTATGAGGAAACAATTACAAGTCTTTAATATCGTTGCAAACTCGCTGGCCTTATCAATTGCGATATTGTTCATATCTACAGTTCTTCTTTACTGCATGGAGCCCTCAATTACAGATGGAACTTTTAAGCACGCAACATTTAACCAAATTGATACTTCATTCTTTGCACTGAAAGTAATGTTAACGTCATTCATTTTTCTATTTGCTTCTGTACTTGTAATTTTTGTTTCTTCACTTTTTGCATTATTTTACATTTTTTCGTGCGTTTTTACAAGTAAAATACTAGAAGAATGCGTCACTAGACTGAAGCAGATTTCGAAATATGATGGAAAAATTATTTCGCACTTTCGCAACGAGTACACCGCAATTCACAAATTTGCATGCCTTACTGAGTCAGCAATGTCTGTACAAGTTTTCTTTCTTACTTGTTCGTACTTCTCAGATTTATTTTCTGTGTTTTCCAATGTCCTTGGATTTTACACATCGCGTAATGGTGTTTATATTGCTGAAAAGTTTGTATCCACCATTCTAAACATTGTATCTTTCTTTTTTTTAGCATATACTGCCGCTGGTGTTAATGAGAAAGATCAGAATTTAAGGAAACTAATAAAGGAGATTTCATTTAATTTGCGTTGTTCCGATGACACAAAAAGAGAAGGAAAGCTGTTGCTAGAATTCATAATGTCCAAAGAAAAGCTGATTTTCCTAGCAAATGGAATATTCTGTTTTACGAAAAGTTTCCTTCTAGCTTCAGCGAGTGTTTTCTTATCTTACAACTTGCTGCTTCTTCAGCTGGATACGAAAGAAATGTGATGTTTAATTTTAGGCAAGCAATAAATTATAAAACAGTTTCTTAAACCTTTCTTTTGTTATTACTTCTGTTTTTCTGTTAAATTTCCATACATTTTTTTGTGCATGCATTTTTCATTTTAGTTGTATTATGGATATGTTCATTACTAGTTTCTTTTCTTATTATGATTTCTTTTTTCGTTTATTTTGTTTGAATCACAGTTCTATTTCTGATCTTTCTTTAATAATAACTTGAATAAAATCAGAGATATTATTAAGCTTAATTTATGATACTATTAACTTCTTTAACACTCACTGGAGCGGCAAATTATCGTTATTAGCAACAATTATGGGCACCGCATTTAGAGATAAATGATATTCCGCCAATGAAATTTGCTCTAATATTAAAGAGAATCAATAGCATACTTATTTTGTGTAAGAGAACGCGAAGCAATACCATCATTGATTTAATTATGAATTAAGGTTGGTTGTTACCTATTCTGTCTTAGGGCATATTTTTTCGGCAAAAGTTTGCAAAGTAATGTAAATATATTTACACACTTGACTGTATTCACTAATAACTTAAATTCACTGATGAAGTCAAATTTTCCTTTTATCACCTCCTTGAATGCGTGTATTCTTCCTTTGTTTCACGAAACTCATAAACAGAAATATATTTCCTTCAAAGTAGAAAATGAAAAAAAAATCACTCTAAATCTTACCACATACAAATAATGACGTTCCGCATCCATGATTATAGTGGCAGTTGGAATTGCAGGACATTATACGGAGGGTTTAGAATTTTAGTTTAGATTCCTTTCTGTGCAAACAAATCTCAGGACTGCATTAAAAATTAGTGTGGAATTTTGATTGTTTTTTTCCTGCAAATGAAACTGAATTATGGACATCAATCACTATTACACAGAAAATATAAAATGTTTTCACCACCGTGACAGTGTTTATACAACATGGACAAAGCATGGACTTGGTTTAATTTAAATTTGTTGATACGGAACTTTATAATGTTAAAATCTTACGATATAAGTACCAAATGAAGAAAATTCTCTTGAAATTTTATAAATTAAAAACAATGACACATTGTAACCATTCATAAAGACAGCTTTCTACGAAACCCAGCAAGTGTAAGTGAAAGACAGTATATAAAGCAGCCAGAGTGAAAGTGAACCAAGGCCATTAGATTCATTTCTGAAGAAGGTGATTTGCTTCATTAAGAGTAACAATGGACTTCTAATTGTTCTTACTTCGTGCTGGATAGAAGTTCGACTATGGTCTTAAATTACTTTTACACAGAAAATGTAACATTTTTCTATTACCATGAAAGTGTTAATGTAACATGGGCGAAAAATGCTCTTGGTTTATTTTAATTCCATGACACTCCATATAAACTCTTTTTATGAGCATGAGAACCAAGCTTTGCTTGCCATTTTTTGTTGATTCTACAATCATAAATGATATTTATAGAGACTTCGGCAATTCGTGTATTTAAATTCCTAAAAATTCATAATTCATAAATCTGCATAAATTCGAATACAGATAACAATGGATAAAGGCAGATCATAAACTCGAAAGAAATTGTCATAATAAAAGGAATTCCATTATCATATTAGTAAAATATCCTGGAAATAATTCAGTGGACACTATCTACTTTTCATTCAAAATTACCATTTTTTCCTTATTATAGGTTAATTTGTAGACAATTTTGAATTAACATTTTTAAAATTAAAATAAGTAGTCAAATATGTAATTAAACACAATAATTCACTAATTTCTTAATTGGAAATTGAAGTTTATCAAATAAACCTGTGAAACAACTCGAATATTAAGTAGTATTCAACGAAATGTAATGATCAAAACTTTGCAAAGGTACGAATTAATGCGCTGCGTAATAAATAACAAATACAATAGCTGTTAGATTACTCATTCACAGAATTAGAACCAGAATGTAATGTCCGAATTTATTCAATGAGCTCTTTAGCAGAAATATTTTCCGGAAACTCATGCCGTTATTGATTTATTTACTTTTAATGATCTCTTTCATCGTGAAGTGGAATGCCTTTTTAAAGCTCTCAAAAATTTAAAATTCATTTTTCTTTCTTTTAATCCAGTAGTTTAATGTGGAATCGTTGTAGTGAGTAAACATGATGAAGGCGCGTGTTGTGAAAATCTATTTTAAAAGCTGTTATATGTTGTGAAGCATAAAATTTCACAGAAAATTTATAGCTTCTTTAAAATTTATCAGATTTAAATATATTCAGAAATTGTCTAAAATGAGTTAAAAGATGTTGCATCGGCAAATTTACATAATAACAACTAAATAAATTCGAAATTGATTTATTAAATGTAGATAGAAGTAGGAGGAAAGCTGTAATTGTTTAAATGCATATAAATTAATCAATGATGAAACATAATAATTTTATTCATTATGAGGAATTACTTAACTTTAAATATGCATAGTTTTCTTCATCTAATTTCGTTCAGTACTTGAATTTCAATGAGAGAAAAAGATTCAAAAATTAATTTTATTTGCATTCTCCCCATTTAATTTCTTACTTTAAATGATTTTTTATACTACGGACAATTATAAATGCTTCTTGAATTTCCCGAAATATTTTGTTTCTAGTAATAAGTAAACAATTCTGTTATATATAATAATTTGATTATCGATCTTTTAGCTTGAAGTTCTATCCTCTTAATTCAGTGCCCAGAATTTTTTATTTAATCAGTAATCAGATATTCTCGAAATATATCAAAAATTATGAAACATTCCCCTTATTATACGAAAAATTCAAATATTGGATGATGTCACTTATTATCCTTCTATAATGTATGAGCATATTTCGATACAGCAAATAAGTTATCGGATTAGTTCCAGTTTAATTAATTCCTGTTTCATATTGAAGCTTACCTTTTACGACATTTGAGAGATAGAGGAAATGTAGGAGTTGCATTGTACAATGAACATCAATGATTTAAGTCGACTAAAATAGTACGAATAAAAAGTTTAACAAAATTTGAAATTTAAAAATACTTTACATGGAAAGGGATTCAGAACAAGCTATGCATAAAAGAATTTATTTAAATTTCTATTACCCAATAATACAGGGAACCAGGTGGTCTCCATAGGCAGACAGATATTATACAAAGCAAGGAAGAGGACAGAATAAATATAAAAGAAATCTTAAATCATATAGAGGCAGAAAATGTATTCTTGTAAGTGGCATACCCTTTTTTATTGAAATGCATATGATGAAGCTAAAATGCATCACTTTTTTATTTTCTCATTGAAAATCAGTTCTAATAACAATCATTTTTCCGGTTCTGTCTCCTTTCTGAATGACCTCTTATTGATATTTTTGCCTTAAATTACGGATAGTTATGTATCTGAGCCCCATTTCAATAATAGACAACATAGCTTTAGAGCTGGAAGAATTTAACAAAAATCTGTGTAAAACGTTCCGTGAATATATGTACTTAAATGTCTGCAGATTAGAACAGTGAAAATCCATGAGGAACTGAAACGATTAGAAAAACGCGTCTGGACAAACATTTCGGGAGTATATTTACTTTAGAAACCAATATATCAGTCGTATATTTTTTGCTTTCACACACAAGAATAATGGCTTCAAAATTTCTTTAAAAGTTTTCAGGATGATTGAAGTTCCAGGTCAGCAGACAGAAAACAGAAAAATCTTTATACAAGCACCAAAAATGAATACAAAGCGCTTTATTAATAAAGCGTAGGGCCACGTTTAGCAGGTTTAACGGCTTGAATTCGTCGAGGAATTCCTTTATACAAATAATGAACGGCTTTTAATTCTCTTGTTCCGGCAGGAGTGGAAATTCCAGTGTCTGAAATGTAATTTCTGGAGTATTTTTTCTTTCACAAAAACAATGGAATCGCCCCTTTATTTATTGAGATTCCAGTACGGCGACTCCCTCTGCTGTGCGATCAATTGTGAACAAAGAAAGGAACTACCTTTTTCTCCTAAATTTACCCAAGCGCCTGAAACCACCTGAATCTGGCCTCTGCCGATCGGTCGGTTTGGGGCGTTATATTGCTCGTAAGGTTAAAGAAACATTAAGCAATTCTTCGCGAAGAAAATTTGATTGTTTCCATAGAGACGATGGAGAAGTATATCGGATTTTTCATCAATAATCTAGTATAACAGAATGCTTAAATGTTTCACTATCACGGGCAATAAAACGACTTAATAAAGAGGAAGAAAATTAAAAATTTTTAGATTTGCTATAAATATGCCAGCTTTATTTATTTTGGTTTTAGTTACGTGAAACTGCAATATGCGCCGAAAGAAAATATGCCGCCTAAAATTATTTCTCGGCAAACTCAGACTTTTTACTTGCTGTTTTACCCAAAAACATTTTAACTCACTTTTCCTTTAGCACTGAATTGCGTGTATTTGTGTGTGTCTGTGTATTTTCTTTTCCTCTTTTATAGCAAAGAAATTGTTTTAAAGTTGTCTTCCTTCTGTAATTAGTGTTTAGTTTAAATGTATCCTTTATATACTGTAAATTATAATTGAACACAGATCTTGTCGACCCCATGCTAATAATACCCACTCAGGTCTTTGGTCAGCGCGAGAGATAGCTATGGAGCGCCTTCCGATGTCTCTTCCACTTCAGATCTACTAGACTGTTTAAACAACCGAAAGGTTATAGTTGCAAGGACATTAAGTGGTGTCTTGTCTTGTCTAGGGATCTCAAGACTCTGTAATTGCAACAAAGACTGACAAGAAATAACGAACAGTTTTTCGGTTTGACGCTTACTCCAATCACAAATTTAAAATAGAGAGCTCACTACAATTTCATCTTAAGAAATACGAAGATGAAATAATTTTTAAAAAGCTTATAAAGTTCAACAAATATCCAACAAATGAAAGCATAACGTTTCTCTGAAGATTAATTATTGATTTAAACATGGGTAAAAGTTAAAATAAATATTCAGAAATATTTACAACATTCTTATTGATTATTTTACAAAACATTTGCTTTTAAACTATTATGAACGGAATCCCAATTATATAAAAAGGAAACAATTCTGATATATATTTGCATTCCATGTTAAACCCTGTATAATTTTTAAAGAAATAAATTGAAACACTGTAAGTTTATTTATACAAGACAGGAGAAACGGCAAATAGAATATCTCAGACACTTTGCACCCTTAAGAGAAATAAAATCTTTACCTGGGAAGATACTGGTTGGAATTATTCCATTGAACACAATAGAACTATATGTTTACTTTAAAATGTTTTCATCGATAATGTGTCATTTCATCATAAAATATTTTAAGTCAATATCTCCTTTCTAAGTAATCATTTATTGATCCGTATAAACTCTATATTCTATTTATCTCCGTACCATTTCGGAGCAGAGACAGAGTAACATTTTTTCTCGACTTTGCGTCGTTTAAAGCTGTGTGAATTCTTATTTAGAAAGCTACAAATGAAATAAGAATAAGTAAGGAGTCAAATATTATACCGAAGCCTTACTTTCTAATATTCTATCACGGAAATTGACTTCAGTTATAAAAAAATTTATTTGCAATCCATCCACCTTCATCAGAAAATTGGATGAATTCGAACATTATTTTAAGGTTTATGAGTATTGTTGGTATACTAGGTCTGCAAAGAGATGAAGAAAAGCCGATACGGAATACTTTTAGGAAATTATTTGTCATTTTGTTTCAGTCTGGTATGTTTTATAAAATTATTTTATTTGTAATTGATGTAAGAGACAAATGTATCGATTTTCACTGTGTGAAAGTTAGCTTCTCCAGGATATTTTTTCGCATATTTGTTTTAGCAACCTACTATGCATTTTACTTGAAAAGAAATCAAGTACAAGAAATGCTGAAAGGCTTAATCTTCTTGGAAAAAAGATATGGCTCAATTATGAAGAAACAATTACAAGTCGTTAATATCGTTGCAATTATGCTGGCTTTATCGATGTTGATTTCATTTATATTTCCTGTTGTTCTTTTCTGCATGGAGCCCTCAGTTACAAATGAAACTTTTAGGCACGCAACATTTAAGCAAATTGATACTTCATACTTTGCATTGAAAGTAATACTAATATCATTTATTTTTCTTTCTACTTCTCCACTTGTAATTTTTGTTTCTTCGCTGTTTTCATTATTTTACATTTTTTTGTGCGTTTTCACAAGTAAAATACTAGAAAAATGCGTCACTAGACTAAAGCAGATTTCGAAATATAATGGAAGAATAATTTCCCAATTTCGCAATGAGTACACAGGAATTCACAAATTTGCATGCCTTACTGAATCAGCTATGTCTGTACAAGTATTCTTTCTTACTTGTTCATACTTCTCAGATTTATTTTCTGTGTTTTCCAATGTTCTTGGATTTTACACAAAGCACAATGGTATTTTTATTGTTGCAAAAGTTGTAGCCACCATTCTAAACTTTGTATCTTTCTTTTGTATAGCATATACTGCCGCTGGTGTCTATGAGAAAGATCAGAAATTAAGGAAAGTAATCAAGGAGATTTCATTTAATTTGCGTTGTTCTGATGACACAAAAAGAGACGGAAAGCTGTTGCTAGAATTCATAACGTCGAAAGAAAAGCTGATTTTCACAGCAAATGGAATATTCACCTTTACGAAAAGTTTCCTTCTAGCTTCAGCGAGTGTTTTCTTATCTTACAACTTGCTGCTTCTTCAACTGGATAAGAAAGAGATGTGATGTTCAATTTTAGGAAAGCAATATATTATACAAATGGTTTCTTAATCCGTGCTTATGTTTTTACTTCCGTTTATTTGTTAAATTTCCCTACTTATTTTATGTATATGCAATTTTCATTTTATTTGTATTTTGGATATGTTCATTATTAGTTTCTTTTCCTATTACGATTTCTTTTTTCGTTCATTTTGTTTGAATCAGAGTTCTATTTCTGATCTTTCTTTAATATTAACTTGAATAAAATCACAGATATTAATAAGCTAAATTTATGATACTATGAACCACAGTAATACGAACTGGAGCGGCAAATCATCGTTCTTAGCAACATTTATGGGCACCGCATTTGCAGATAAATGATATTTCGACATTGAAAATTTGTTCTAATCTTAAAGAGAATCAACACCCATACTTATTTTGTGTAAGCCACCTCGAAGCAACACCATCATTGATGTAATTATGAATTACAGTGGATTGTTACCTAATCTGTCTTAGAGCATGTTTTTCGCCATAGGTTTGAAAGCTATTGTAAATATATTTCCAGTTAACTGTATTCACAAATAAATTCAATTCACTGATGAAGTCAAATTTTTCTTTCAACACCTCCTTGCATTCGTGTATTCTTCCATTGTTTCACGAAACTCATAACAGAAATATCTTTCCGCCAAATTAGAAAATGAAAACACTGCACTCTAAATCTGTTCACTTACAAATAATGACGTTTCACAACCATGATTTTAATGGCAGTTGAAACTGCAAGACGTTATACGGAGGGTTTAGAATTTTAGTGAGCCAAATCCATGAGATTCATTTCTGTGCAAACAAATCTCAGGACTGCATTAAAAGTAATTGTGAACTTTGATTGATTTTTTCCTGCAGAATACAAACTGAACTTTGTACTTCAAACACTATAACACAATAATATAAAATGTTTCCACCACCGTGACAGTGTTAATACAACGTGGACAAAGCATGGACTTGGTTTACTTTAAATTTGTTAATACGAAATTTTATAGCATAAATATCTTACGACATAAGTACAAAATGAAGAAAATTCAATTGAAATTTAATAAATTAAAAATAATGACACATTGTAACCATTCTTAAAGACCGCTTTCTGCAAGACATTATTCAAAGCAGCCAGAGTGAAAGTGAACCAAGACCATTAGATTCATTTCTGAAAAAGATGATTTGCTTCAATTAGAGTAACAATGGACTTCTAATTGTTCTTACTTCCTGCTGGATAGAAGTTGAACTATGGTCTTAAATTACTTTTACACAGAAAATGTAACATTTTTCTATTACCATGAAAGTGTTAATGCAACGTGGGCGAAAAATGCACTTGTTTTATTTTAATTCCGTGACACTCCATACAAACTGTTTTTAATGAATATAAGAATCAAGTTTTGCTTGCCAATTTTTTTTTTATTCTACACTCATAAATAATACTTATAGAGACTTCAGCAATTCGTGTATTTAAATTCTTCATAATTCATGCATCTACATAAATTCGAATACAGATAAAAATGTATAAAGGAAGATCTTAAAGTCGAAAGGAATTATCATAATAAAAGGAATTCCATTTTCATAGTAGTAAAATTTCCTGGAAATAATTCTGTGGACACTATCTACTTTGTATACAAAATTACCAACTTTATCCGTACTATAGGTTAATTTTTAGATATTTTTTTAGAATTCCTATTTTTTAAATTCAAATAAGTAGTCAAATATTTAATTAAACACAATAATTCACTAATTTCTTAAGTGAAAAAGTGAAGTTAATCAAATAAACTGGTAAAACCACTCGAATTTTAAGTATTATTCAACCGAAATTTAATGACCAAAACTTTGCAAAGATAAGAATTAATGCACTGTGTAATAAATAACAAATACAATAGCTTTCAGATTACTCATTCGCAGAATTAGAAGCAGAATGTAACACCGGAATTTATTCTATGCGCTCTTTAGCAGAAATCTTTTTTGGAAGCTCATGCCGCCATTTATTTAGATACTAGCAGCCTTCGGCGACCAGCTTGATCGCCGGAAATAAAATCTCAACTGAATCCCTTACGCATAATTTATATTCATGGTTCTCTTAAAAAAGTAGTTTTAAGCTTCAAATTGCTATAGACATTTAACCCGCGTACTTTTTGTAGCCTTGCACTGTTTCTTGTCTTCATTAACGTAAAATACGCATTTGATTTCATTATTAAATTGGCGCGGCATATTTTACTTCCAAGAGCATGCTAATTGGCATAAAACACGTTGATGAAAAGAATTAATACATAGCAACGATAATCTTTCACATTTTGCTGGATTATTTCATTATATATTTACTATCTTGAGGACTTCCTTTACAGATTTCAAAGGAAAATTGATGAAATAAAAGCAGAAAGTGAAATCCAGTTAGATATTTTCTTAGCTTTCAACAATGGAAGAGGAACAAGCTATTAAATATTTGTTTAAACGATGAAAGTTATTTGAAATGCATTGCAACATTGAAAAGTATCGTTGTAAATTATACCAAAAAATAATTTTAAAAATTTATTAAAATTAGAGAAAAATTATACATAAACTTAATTGATATCATTAAAAAGATATTTTTTAAATTTTCAGATGGTGTAAAAATAATTTTTGTGCTGTAATATTTTTGGAAGTTATTAAGGGAAAAATGCCAAAAATTAGCTTAATTTTTAATTAATTAAAATTTCAGAAAAAGGGCTCCGAGGTGCACATTCCCACCCTGCAAAGTATGTTTGTGCCAAATTTCCTTGCTCTAGGTCTAGCGGTCTGCCCTGTAGAGCAACAACACACACACATTCTCCTTTATTATTTACTAGCCCCCTCCGGCGACCAGCTGGTTCGCCAGTCTTTTATTAATAGTAATAAGGCAATTAAGGCTGACATTTTCAACATTTCAATTTTTGAAAGCTGAAAGAAATAATTGCAAAAACGACAAAAAAATGAATTTAAAAACACAAACAGTGAACAGTTTAGTTAGTATAACTAAATTTAAATTCTTTATACACAAAACGAAAATGTACAGGATGTTTTTGCATATAATGAACTTTGAGTTAATCCGTTATATTTAAGTGTTAAAAGACAAAAATAATAAGTGAAAAGATTCGTTAAAAAATGGAAAAGATAATAAGTAATGAAAAATTTGAAGTGCAATAATTAAATTTCTCAGCTAAAAATAATTTTCATATTAAAACTAATTAAAGCTCAAAATAACTAAATAAACTTTTTTTCTGTAAAAAAAAGAGAATTCGCTAAATTTTGTGAAACGCAAAACTAAGTTCATGATAACCATTTAAATCTAGTCACTGAAAACATCCATTTATAAATAAAAAAAATTATTGAATTGAAAGGCATGGAAAAAAACCAAATCTTGAATAATTATTCTGTGCATAACAAAACAATAAACTATTCTAAAGCTATCAATTAGGCTTAATTCATCGCCGATAATAACATTGTGGAAAAAAATTTTGTAAAATTTGAGAAAAATTTAGATGAGGAGAGAATTTTAAAACTTAAAAACAAAATGTTTAAAAATGACTGAGAAAATAGCAATAAATAAAATAAGAAAAAGCTAAATGAGAATATTAGTAATATTTGGAAGAATTAAAATCTAATATTTCCTTTTAGGTATGCAAAAAAAGAGGGGGAAAAGATGACGAAATATTTGTTTACACTGAACGAAGGCAAAAAAAATGCGCGGCTCGAACTCGCGGAGAAATGATGGAAGAAAGATACGCTGCCAAATCCATGGGTGGGAATGTTTTAAGCAGTTGTAATGGAATATAGGCAAAAAAAGACGGTGGCGAAGAAAAGAATGCTGGAAACAGGGGAATTATTTATATAAATTTTATCTGGAGCGCTTACAATTTACATGAAGTAATTTTTAATCTTGGGGAGATTTTCAAAGAATTTTTTTGGCTAATTTTAGATTTAGAGTAAACTCTTTAAGGCTAGGAGCTTAAACGCATTTCTCAGATCAATGTGTTAAAAATGTGGAACGCTTCACCATTTTGCGTGTCATCCTTGGAAAGGGGCCATGCTAATCTTCTTTGTATCGTTCCATTTTTAGTATATGAATTACCGAATCGATTACATCAATAATTTTGTTTTGAAGATACTCGCGGCCATTACAGCTGCTACACCCGCCTCCCCTACGTCAATTTTTACTCTCGCAACCAGCGACCTTAAAGTTCCGATGACTTTAAAAATTTATAAAAAATAGATAAAATTTTCTACAATAATAAAACTGGGATCATTGGAAAGATAATTTTTTGCTCCTTACAATGACATGAAATATTTTTTTGTCAATCAATTAATTCAGAAGTTATTGGAAAAAAAAGACGAAATTTGGTTTAATTTTTAAGTAATGTAAATTTGAATTAAAATTTTAAAAAAACGGCTCCGAGGTGCAAATCTTCAGCATCCAAAGTATATCTGTGCCACATTTGGTAGCTCTATGTTCTACGGTCTGTTCTGTACACCGCCAACAGACACACAGACAGACAGACATTCATCTTTATTAGTAGTAGAGATACTTTCTGTGATATCTTTCATCGTGAATTGGAATGCTTATTTAAATCTCTCAATCATTTAATATTCATTTTTCTTACTTTTAATCTAGTTGTTTACGTTGGAATCGTTGTAGTGAGTAAACATGACGAATGCCAATGTTGTTAAAATCTATTTTAAAAGTTGTTATATGTTCTGAATCATAATAGTTGACTAAAAATTTATAGTTTCTTTAAAATTTAACAGATATAAATATATTCACAAATTGTCTAAAATGAGTTAAATGATGTTGTCTCGAAAAATTTACATAATAATTACTACATAAATTCAAAATTGATTTATCAAGTGTATATAGAAATAGGTGGAAAGCTGTAATTGTTTTAATACATATAAATTAAAAAAATATGAAACATAATAATTTTATTCATTATGAGGAATTACTTAACTTTTAATATGGATATTTCTTTTTCATTAAATTTCGTTCAGGACTTGAATTTTAATGAAAAAAAAGGTTCAAAAATTAATTTCATTTACGTTCTCTATTTAATTTCTTACTTTAAATGATTTTCCATACTACGTACATTTATAAAAGCTTTTTGAATTTCCCGAAATATTTTGTTTCCGGTATTAAGTAAAAGATTTCTGTTATATATAATAATTATATTATTGATCTTTTAGCTTGAAGTTCTATCCTCTTAATTCAGTGCACAGAATTTTTTTTATTGAATCAGTAAACAAAATTCTCTAAATAAAATAAAAATTATGAAACTTTTCCCTTATTATACGAAAAATTCGAATACAGGATGATGTCTCTTATTATCCTTCTATATTGTAATAGCATATGTCGATACAGCAAGCAAATTATCGGATTAGTTGTAGCTTAATTAATTCCTGTTTCATATGGAAGCTCACCTTTTAGGCCAATTGACAGATAGAGGAAACGTAGGATTTGCATCGTACAATGAACATCAATGATTTAATTTCACTAAAATCGTACGAGAAACATGTTTAAAAAAATTTGAAATTTAAAGATATTTTACATGAGGAGCAATTTAGAAGAAGCTATGCATAAAAGACTTTATTGAAATTTCTCTTACCCAATAATGCAGGGAACCAGATGGCCTCCAAAGGCAGCCTGTTATTATAAAAGCAAGGAAAAGGACAAAATAAAAATAAAAAAGTCTTAAATCATGTAGAGACAGAAAAAGTTTTCTTGTAAGTGACATACCCTTTTTTATTGAAATGCATTTTGATGAAACTGAAATGCATCACTTTAATAATTTCTCATTGAAAATCAGTCATCATAATAATGTTTTTTCTCGTTCTTCCTCCTTTCTGAATGACCTCTTATTTATCTTTTCACCTTCCATTACGGATAGTTATGTAACTGAGTCCCATTTCAATAATATATAATATATCTTTAGAGGTTTAGGAATTTTCCAACAATCTGTGTAGAGCGTTCCGTGAATATATGCACTTAAATGACTACAGATTAGAACAGTGAAAGTCAATGAGGAACTGAAACGATTAGAGAAACATGTCTGGACAAACATTTCGGGAGTATATTTACATTACAATCCAACATACCATTCTTAGATATTCTGCTTTCACACACAAGAATAATGGTTTCAAACTTTCTTTTAAAAGTTATCAGAATGATTGAAGTTCCAGGTCAGCAAAGAGAAAAGAAAAATCTTTATACAAGCACCAAAAATGAATACAAAGCGCATTATTAATAAAGCGTAGGGCCACGTTTTCCAGATATAACGGCTTGAATTCGTTGACGAATTCAATTAAACGAACATTGAACTGCTTTTGATTCTCTCGTTCGACCATGAGTGGGAATTCCAGTGTCTCAATATAATTTCTGGAGCAATTCTTCTTTCACGAAAACAATGGAATCGCCCTTTTCTTTATTTTAATTCCAGGAGAGCGACTCCCTCTGTTGCGCAATCACTTGTCAAGAAAGAAAGGAACTACCTTATTCTCCTAAAATTTACACAAGCGCCCGAAACCACCTGAATCCGGCCTCTGTCGATCGGGGCGGTTTGAGGCGAAATAGTGCTTGTAAGGTTAAAGGCATATTATGAAATTTATCGTGAAGAAAATTTGATTAGTTACATAGAGACGATGGAGAAAGATATCGGATTTTTCATCAATAATCAAGTTTAAAAGAATGCCGAAATGTTTCACGAACACTGGGCAATAATACCACTTAATAAGTGGAGAGAAAATTATAAATTTTTAGCTCTGCTTTAAATTTGCCAGCTTCATAAATTTTGGTTTTAGTTACTGTGAAAAATTTTCTTTTCTATCTTGTGCACGTTAAGAATTAAGTTATGTGGTATAGTTTTTGCTCAGAAAGATTAATTGGTAAAATTGTATTTTATTCCTGTGTTAATGTATAGTTTACGAGTCAACTTACGTCACTAAATAAGAAATAAATTCCCTTAGGGGTTTTTATATTCAGCTAAACAAAACAAATACATTTTTATTTTAATAGAATGATTGGCTCAAAGATACTAACATTACCTATCAAATAAATTTATTTGAACATTATACGATGATTCAATTATACAGTTTATGAGACGCATGTTGTGGGAACTGTTTGCTTTAATTATTTTCTATTAAGATGTTTCAGTAATTGGAACAATTTTTTATTTACTGTAGTAAACATTTTCTCTGCTGTTGAGAAAATTTCCTGATCGAGTCATTTTTTTTCTTTTGAAAATCCTTTTTTTTTTTGTCATTATGAAGGAGAAAAAAATGGAGACTCTTGCATTTCAGTGTGCAGATGTCTAATTTCTCACACAATAAAATTAATTAATCAACCACTTAAAGATGTAGTCGCATATATCCGTGAATTATAAATCTAGTTCAAGTTCAATGAGCAATTAATTAACTTTTAAAGTTCACCTGTCAGTAAGTTGACAAATGACTTCGCGTTACCACCCACATGCTTTGCTGAACTTTTAATTACTGGGAATGGCTCTCCTTATTTATTCTTGGAACTTAATTTTTTAACAAATAAATTTGATATAACACAATAGGAAGTTATGGAAGGTAACTCTGCTATTTGAAAGCTTTTAAAAACAGAAGAATTTTGAATAATTTTTAAATGGAATTTTGCTGTGTTAGCATTTACGAGACATCCTTTTACATAGTAGGGTGAGCCGAAAAAAAACTTTTTTTCTTTTCGTAAAGCTATAATAAGGGAAATTTGTCTTTAGGGTAGATAAGTAAAATGAAAAAAAAACTTTTCCTTCTGCATACATCTGGCGGTGGCGCATCGATTCTTTACTTGATTGACTCGACCACATATGTCATTGTCTCTAAAATTTGGACTGAATCTTATATCATTATAATTCGGGTACGAATCTGAGCGCAATTTATTTGTAATTACGATCCGAATTTCGTACTCAGATTTCTTGTTTTAATTCATTTCTGGAGAGTTTCATAGGAACAGATTTCTTTTATGTTGCCTTTTTAAGATCATGCATGTCGCGCACTTCCTTAAGAATTATGATTTCAGGGTCTTCTTTAAGAATTATGATTTCAGGATCTTCCTTAAGAATTATGATATCAGGATCTTCCTAAAGAATTATGATTGTTGGGTCTGGTTCAACCATGCAGCTCTTGTTTCAGACGCGAGAAAGATAGTCTATCTTCAGACTCTGAAATTTATTTTAGAGAAACGAAAACTATCTGCATCTTGCTGAAGCGTATTAGCTAAAAAAAATGTATACATTCATTCAGCTCTCCTACGTCTGTGGAAAGTTCCGAAAAACAAATCTAATTTATTCTATGAGCCTGAGCAAAAACATTTTCCGGAAACTCATGTCGGTATTTATTTGGTTAGTTTGAATTAACTCTTTCAGCATCGCGTGGAATTCTTAATTTTTTTTAAATATATTACTCAATAATATAAAATACCTTAATAACTTCATATGCTATATTCAATTACTTTCAGTTTTAAAATGATTTTGCTCTTTATGTGTTATCATTTTTTTTCGTTGATTGGCATTTAATTAATTTAAATTTATATAAATGCTTTATTGGGGAGTGTCTAAAGTTTTGCACATTCCATATACAATTTTAAATATGCAAACTACAATATTAAATTACGTTATATGTCAAACAAGAATTTTTATGTTTACTCAACTGAGATGGGTTCACAATGATTTATGTATAATTATTAATAATAATCAATAAATTGGCTTGTTACTAACGCTTAAAAAATCAAGCTCTGTCTTAAGGAATGAAAATTAATGTAATATTGATTTCTTTTCGTTGCTGATTAACTTCATTAGGAAGATATTATAACTATTGCAATTTAAAATTAAAAAAAATGTGAATATAATAATTTCTGAAAATGAAATTGCAAATGAAGAATGGGAGACAACATAAAACATTTGTGATATTTCTTCGTTTCCTGTTTTCTAGAAATAACGAAAATGTTTTATTTTGTTAACAAGATGCGTCAAATGAAATAAACAGCCATGATGCAGAATAATAATAATAATTTTTTTTTAAAAAATTGAATTAAATTTACCATATTAAATTTGGAACATATCCAGCTAAAAAATATTTGAAAAACATTTTAACATTTTGTTCAGTTGTTCAAAGATATTCAGCTAAGAAAGTGTTTCTAAAACATTTATAATTGTTCATTCAGTCTTATTGCGCTTACTTGTCTTTAAATTTAAATATGCGCTATTTCGATACCAACAGTCTGAAATTGATATATTTTTTTGGCAATACCAAAAAGCACCACGAAGAAGCCTTATTTTTTAAAAGATAATGTGTTTCCGATCAAAAAGTAAATTTCTACATGAATGAATATTCATACATATGAAACTCAAGGTATGTATGTATGCATATTTATATGTTTTTTCCAACATCAGTTCCGAACGACTGAATCAATTTTGATGAAACTTGGTAAACAGGTTCGTTATTAGCTGACTTGAAATACTTTTAACACAACAGTACTTTGACAGTAGCATTAATCTTTATTAAAAGAGAAGTTTAAAAAATACACACTTGTATAACTATAAACACATGTAATTCATTGTTGGTTAACAGTTGCAGTCTCTCATCAGAATTTTAAGCTGTAGCTGCAATTATTTACTAAATTAGGATTTACAACGGGATTACAAGAACATATTACTAAGCTAAAATTAAAACTAAAAATGTCGTTTATAATAGAAGAAGTGGAAAAGTAACAAATTGTTAATTTATTCTTGCTGGATCATGGAGGTTTGAGACATGTTTGACTTGTCGAAGGAGAAAAAGTTTCTGAATCCGAGGAGGAGTTTATTTTATTCTAAGTTGATGATTTTGAGTCTTGAAAGCTTGTTGTTAAGAATATTTCTCCACAGGATAGAAGTTATGTTTTCACGTGGTTTAGTAAAGTGATATGATGCTGTTAAATAGCAGTCGTTGCGTAGTGAAATGGTGTACCAACTTCTCCATAGACACAAAGATATGAATGATGGAGGTTGAACCAGCGGAGATAACTGGGGAAGGGACCATGCCCTGTTGCAAAGAGGATTTATTCCCTCGTTAATGCCACTGGATTTGTTGTTACTTTGTAGGGTTAAATATGCCCTAACCAGTACGTCAGGTTAGGGTGGGGCAAAGTCTCAAAAATAGATGTTCAAATAGGTCGATTTTGGTGGCTTGGGCGATTTTAATAAAACTTTGGTGCACTTACTTCTAATTAGTCAACTAAAAATACTAGAACAGGTGCACGAATGATAATCCAATCCGTCAGGGTAGTGTGGAGCAAAATCTTTTAAATATATGTAATAAACGGGCAGATTGGCATGAAATCTCATATATCTGTGACAACTTTGACGCCATAGGATACATATTTCCCTCACAGGCTAAATATAAGTTGTGTATGGGTAAATAAACGCTGATACAATTCCTCAGAGAAATGTGGGACAAGATCGTCAAAATGCATGTAAACTTTTGGGCCGATTGACATTTTGTTGGATATGGTTAGCTTGAAATTTATGAAGTTTTGTGCATATGCTTTTCAATGGCTGTATAAAAATACTCTATGGGTAAATAAACACTAACCCAATCCCTTTGGGTTGGGAGAAGTCCTTTAAAGTCGTTTTAACGCATCTAACAAATTATGGATGCTTGATTATGTAAAGGTATGCATCCAAATATTCATAAAAATAGAGCAACAACTTTAGGTACAAAAATTAACAACATTTATTAAAACATTAAGAAAGTGCTAGTTAGATATTAATAGAACACAAAAAAAAGATGAAATTCAGTTATCCGGTGCATGAACATCTAGTCTGCTGCCTCGTGCATCGCTCGTGTATTGCACAGCTAAGTAAGTAGTTTCAAGAGTGACGTCATCGGAAGGAATTCAGGATCGCCACAGTACTCCCCCCTCTAGTAGTGCAGCAGGCACTGGAGTTAGAGGTAACGAGGGTTAAAGTGTACCCGACGGCCAGATCTCGTCACATAAGGTGGTGGAGAGGAATTTGGTGGTGAGGCTGGATTCGATGGAGAAGGTTCAGGTACTGACTGCATTGAAGATGGAGCTGTCACAGGTGGTGACGCTGTGGTTGGTGCAGATGACTGATGGGAGTTCTCGAAGAACGCAGGCTTTACACGATCAATGTTGATTGTAGACTCTTTGCCGATTGTGAACGTTTTATCAGTTCGTCTGAGTACGCAGTAAGGACCATCGTACGGTGCTTGTAGTGGTTTTTTAACTGCGTCGTGGCGCACGAACACATGTGTGCAAGTCCCTAAAGCTGGATGCACGAACACTTTTTGTCTGTCATGAGATGCAGTTGAAACAGGTTTAAGTTGATCCATCACGTTTCGTAAATTTTTTAAGAACTGATGAGGTTCGACGTTAAGTGAAGGGGTTTCAAAAAATTCCGCTGGTAGTTTCAGGGTTGAACCATAAACTAGTTCGGCTGATGTGCACTTTAGATCCTCCTTTAATGCCGTTCTGAGTCCGAACAAAACCACTGGAATTGATTCGGTCCATTTCGTGGATGCGTGACATCTGAGGCTTTGCTTTAAAGATCGATGAAAACGCTCGACAATTCCATTGCTGGATGGGTGGTAAGGGGTCGTCCTGATCTTTTGGACGCCCAAAAGTTTGCTTAGCAAGGAAAACAAGTTGCTTTCGAATTGTCGTCCCTGATCCGTTGTGATGATTGAAGGTAAGCCGAAGCGTGAGATCCACTGACTAATGAATGCACGCGCAACGGTTTCGGCGGAAATGTCGGAGATGGGGACTGCCTCAGGCCATCGTGTGAAACGGTCTATACAGGTGAGTAGGTATTCACAGTTGTCTGAAGGCGGAAGAGGTCCTACAAGATCCAAGTGAACATGATCGAATCTCGCTGAAGGTAGGTGGAAAGACTGAAGAGGACTGCTGGTGTGTCTGATTACCTTGGATGTTTGACAATCCAGACATGAACGATTCCAGTTGGAAATGTCTTTTTGCATAGATGGCCATACGAATCTCTGCCCAATCAGACGTTTAGTGGCACGGATACCTGGATGAGAAAGGTTGTGCAAAGATTGGAAGACTGTCTTTCTGAAACTCGCTGGTACGTAAGGTCTGACTATGTCATTCCTGTTATCACAGTAGAGTTTCGATGAAGTGGGGTCAGTAGAGGGAGGTTTCAAAAGAAGTGGCAGTTCATTCTTTGATAAAAGAGCTTGAAGTTCTTCATCAGAAGCCTGTGCATTCGCCATGGCAGAAAAGTCTACTTTTGGTAAATGCACGTCGCTAATACGGGATAAAGTGTCGGCGACAACGTTTTTTGAACCCGTTATGTGCCTTATATCCGTGCTGAACTGAGAAATGAAGTCAAGGTATCTTAGTTGTCTTGGAGAAGAAGAATCAGATTTTTTGGTAAAAGCAAACGTTAGAGGTCGGTGGTCTGTGAATATTATGAAATTTTGACCTTCCAATAAGTGTCGGAAATGTTTTACGGTTGCATATATCGCCAGAAGTTCCCTATCATACGTACTATATTTACGTTCTGAAGGTGAAAGTTTTCGAGAATAGAATGCAAGTGGCTTATGACCAAGGGATGTAGTAGTGTGAAGGACGGCTCCTATAGCCAAATCAGAAGCATCGACCATGATAGATAATTGCTGATTAGGTGCGTGAAAAGTCAGAGTAGCTGCATTAATAATGTCAGCTTTGCATTTTTCGAAAGCTGCCAGGTGACGTCTGTCAGAAACAGATTAAGCTTATCGTTCTTTTTTGAATTTTTTAAAAATTCATGTAAACTAGCTTGTGTATCTGCGGCATTAGGCAGAAACCGACGGTAAAAATTAAGCATAGCCAAGAAGCGCTTAAGTTCAGCAATATTTTGAGGTTTAGGAAATTGAGAAATAGCCTGAACTTTCTCTGGTAAAGGTTTGACACCTTCGGATGAGATCAGACATCCTAAAAACTTTACTGACGATTTTCCAAGAACACATTTCAAAGGGTTGAGTTTCAAACCATGTTGAGACAATCGCTCAAATACTTGCTTCAAATGCTGTTTGTGCTCCTCAGAGTTATTCGATGCAATTAGTACATCGTCAAAATATGGAACGCAGAAATCTAAGTTAGACAAAACTTGATGTATATAGCGTTGAAAAGTTTGACCGGCGTCCAAAGGGCATAAAAACATATTCGAAAAGACCAAATGGAGTTGTAATAGCTGTTTTTGGTATGTCAGCCGGATTAACAGGAATCTGGTGATAAGCTCTCATCAAATCTAGGGTATAAAAATAGTTTTATTGAAAAAAATTTGAGTGCAATCTTGGATATGAGGTACTGGGTACCTATCAGGAATGGTAATTGCATTCAAACGCCATTAGACTTTTTCACCATGTGTAGAGGACTTGCCCATGGGCTGCTAGAAGGACGCACTATACCCTGAGACATTAAAAATTCAAATTCCTGACGCGCTATCTTAAGCAACTCGGGAGATAAGCGACGAGGCCTCGAAAATACTGGTTGACCAGTTGTTTCGATAAAGTGATGGACTTTAGTTGGCTTGTTGTTTCTCGTTGGTTGAGATGGATTGGTTAGTTCCGGGAACTGCGATAAAATCCCATAGAATTCTGAATCACCAAGCAAAATAGATATACCAGAAGTTAGCGAATCAGTGTTTGTGTATTTGCCTTGAGTGGCTAATTTAGTTAATCCATCAATCAAACTTCCACTCTTAACGTCCACCAAAAGGTTAAAGTGTTTCAAAAAATCGACACCAATGATTGGTTGGTTAACATTCGCTATTATGAAAGGCCAAGTAAAGGTTCGACGCAAATTCAAGTCTAGAGTCAGGCGCTTTCGACCAAAAGTCGATATTTTGGTGCCATTAGCAGCCAAGAGGAGTAAATCATTTGAGGAATCAGCTTTTGGAGCATAATATTTTGGCAAAACTGATACGTCTGCTCCGGTATCCACCAAAAATCTCAGTTTACTAATCCTATCGGCCAACATAATTCGATTAACTTGGCAATTGTTGCCAAGGCCAGTGGACGATCGCCGATTTAGTTTTCCAGAGAATTGAAAGAACAAGGAGAATTGCATTTCCTTGCATTTTTACCAAAATTAGTATGATAAAAACAAATACCACTCGAGGATTCTTTATATTTCCGAAAGCGGTCTCGGAAGCGACTACGTCCGTACTTAAATTGTCTATCTCTACTTCGAGAACATGTTTGGCGTATGGTTGAAGAAAGCTCGCCAACTAATATAGTCAATTGAGTGATTTGTTGTTCAAGTTGGATTATCCTAGCATCAGAAGTTGAAGGTGTAACGTGAACTGCATTAATATTGGAATGATTAGTCAAATCACTAATTTTGTCTGCAACAGTTGCCAGACCAGCCAGATCCTCACTCAAAGCAGCTAATATTGTTTGGGTGCTATTTGGAAGTCTACCCATCCAGAGAGATTTTAGTAATGGTTCCCCAACAGTATCACCAGCCAAAGCTCTCATGCGTGTTAACAACTGTGATGGCCTCTGGTCGCCAAGTTCTAATCCTTGTAAGAGTGTACGAATTTTAGAAGCTTCACTCTCTGAATTCAACTCAATCAAACGCTATTTCAATGTTGTATATTTATGAATATCGGGAGGTCTCAAAATTATATCACTGACAGAATTCAAAATTTCAGAATCGACTGCAGAAATAACTTGATTAAATTTTGTATCATCAACAGTAATTCCGGCCAAGGCAAATTGCGCCTCAATCTGTACGAACCACAACGCCGGATTTGCTTTCCAAAAAGGCGGTAGTTTGACGCCAACACGAGCAATTTTGGCGTCGTCACTGACGAAATCCTGATTATTTCCAGGCATGTTTGAGCCAAGCAATCAAAATCACAATACAAAAAATAGCTTCCGCAATTGCCTTGAAATAACTAATTACAAATGAAATATTATATTGAAACTCAAAGTAACCAATACGAAAATGTAAAACCAAATTATCTAACATAAGTTATGATGAAAATTATCCAGACAGTTAACTTCATGCATCAAAATCAATAATTCAACTTCAGAATACCGAATTCATACACCACTAGTACAATTCATAAAAAATAAACTCACTGATCACAGGAACGCCGTATTAGTCCTTCTCGAAAGTCAATTAATATTGTCCAGTCCTTGTCAATTAGGCTTGTTAAGGATAACTTGAAAATGTAATTAATCTTGCACAATACGCTGACCGCCATTTGAATAAATTTCCGATGGATCCATTTTAAATTGTACGGCAGCACAGGAAACGAGGTTCATTCACTTGTAGGGTCACCAATATGGATGCTTGATTATGTAAAGGTATGCATCCAAATATTCATAAAAATAGAGCAACAACTTTAGGTACAAAAATTAACAACATTTATTAAAACATTAAGAAAGTGCTAGTTAGATATTAATAGAACACACAAAAAAGATGAAATTCAGTTATCTGGTGCATGAACATCTAGTCTGCTGCCTCGTGCATCGCTCGTGTATTGCACAGCTAAGTAAGTAGTTTCAAGAGTGACGTCATCGGAAGGAATTCAGGATCGCCACAAATGAACCGATTAAAAATTATATTTGATACGGATGTGGAAATTTTGAAGAAACAGGGTACACATATTCCTCAAAGTCTGAATAAAACTACTATAGTGGGAAATATACGCTAATCCAATTCCTCAGATTAAGGTGGGGCAAAATCGTCAAAATGTATGTAACCCCTTCTGTCGGTTGACAAGTTGTTGGTTATGGCTAGAGTGATTTGACGAAATCTTATACATATACTTATAATTATCCAATTAAAAACATTGTGTGGGTAAATAATCGCCAACCAAATCTTTGAGTTTAGGGTGGTTAAAGGTCTATAAATACATGCGAGAAATTTACGATTGCACATGTAATTGTCATTCTAATCTCCATGGCTTATAACAATTTAATTGAAATAGAAAAACTCATCAAACAAAGGCCATGAAAATGAAACTAAATTGTACATTCTTCTAAGAAGAAGAAAAATCTGGAAATTAGTCGAGACCACAATTGCAATATATTAGGTAAAATATACATTTTAACCTCTTTATCTAACTTTTCAATCAAAATATGTCTTAAAAGCTCCATTACAACACATTCATGCGTTAATTTACTGCAATGGCTAAAAATTGATTAAGGATGAATTTAACAGGACAACCCTAGTTTTAATCTCTATTCAACTGAAATTTAATGACTTAAATTTCGAAGATCAGTGTCAATACACTGGTTGACCAATTAGAAGCATAATTTCTATTTAGGTTGCACACACACACAATTAGACCCAGTTCTTGAATTTCTTCACTCTCCAACATACCTCACTGTCTCTAAAATTTCGACTTGGTCTAATATAATTACCTCTAGTGTATGAATCTGAGCCCAATTTATTTACTATTAGGGTCCGAATTTCTAACTCAGGTTCCTTGTTTTATTTCACATCAGGAAACTTCGATGCGGATAAGCAGTATTTTATATTGCCTGTTTAAGTTCATATGTGCGTCGGGCTTTCTTAAAAAACGTGATTTCGTTCTTAAAGAATTCTCAATGTCTGTTTAAAATTATTCTATAGGTAATAAAACACTAACCTAGGAAGAACTCGAAAATTTCCCTTAATTTTTAATTCATTAAAATTTCCAAAAAGGCTTCGAGGTCTACAATATCTCCCTCCAAAGTATACTTACACACAGAGACATACATTCTTCTGTATTATTTGTAGAGATAAATTATTTTCTGAGGCATTATTGTTTTAATTTTCCAGTCTGATTAAAAATGTTGAAATTTTAATAAAATAGATGTTTGTTTCTTTGTTAAACTTTTAAAATGTGATTAGGAATATAAATTTTATTGAAAAAGCAAATTTTGTTTTGATCCCAGATCTATTAACCGTAATTATTTTCGATATTTCCGTGTGTATCAATGTACCCGTTGTATGGGGCAGATTTATACAAATCCATTTTTAGGAAAAAGCTTAATAAATATTTTATTATTTCATTTATGACCAAAACTCGACTGAAATCCTATATTAGATTAAGAAATGTATAAATATAATGTATTAATTCTAATTATTTCCGTTGATAAAATTATTTTTCAGCTTTCCAAAAAACACTGTATGAATGTCCCCGTGTTCAGCCTATATACTAAACTCAACGCATGTATGTATGCATATTTATATGGTTGTTCCAGCATCACTTACGAATGACTGAACTAATTTTGATGAAACTTTTTACACAGGGTCCTATTATCGGATTGGAAGTAATACAGGGTTAAATATGCCCTAATCCAGTACCTCAAGTTATGGTGGTGTAAAGTCTCTCTTAAATACATGTTCAAATAGGTCGATTGACATACTTGACGATTTTGGCGGCTTGCCCGATTTTGATGAAATTTGGTTCACTTACTTCTAATTTGTCAAATAAAAAAACTAGAACAGAGAGGTACACAAATGCTAATTCTATCCGTCAGGGTAGAGTGAGGCAAAATCTTTTAAATATGATTAATAAACGGGCAATTTGACATGAAATCTGATATATATGTGATAGTTCTGATGACAATGGATACACATTTCCCTCATAGACGGACAATAAGTTGTGCATGGGTAAATAAACTCTAATCCAATTCCTCAGAGAAATTTCGGACAAGATCGCCAACGTACATTTAAACTTTTGGGCTATTGACAAGCTGTTGGTTAAGGTTAGGGCGATTTTTATGAAGTTCTGTACATACCCTTCTCAATGGCTATTTAAAAATACTCTATGGGTAAATAAATGCTAACCTAATCCCCCTTGGGTTGGGTAAAGTCGTTTAATCGCATCTAAAAGTTGAACCGATTGACTTGAAATTTTATACGGCTCTTACAATTTTGATGACACAGGGTACACATGTTCTTCACAGTCTGATTAAAACTTCTGTAGGGGGAAATAAACGCTAATCCAATTCCTCAAAGTAGGGTGGGGCAAAATCGTCAAAATACATGTAAATCCTTCTGGCGATTGACATGCTGTTGGTTATGGCTAATGTGATTTGATGAATTGCTACATATAATTCTAATTACCCAACTAAAAATATTGTATGGGTAAATAATCACCAACCAAATCTCTTAGTATTTGGGTGGGAAAAGGTCGTTTAAATACACGATAGAAATGGACGATTGACATGAAATTGTCATTCTAGTCTCGATGGCTTATAATAATTTAATTCACATGCAAAAACTCATCAGACAAAGACCTTGAGAACGAAACTAACTTGCACATTCTTCTTCTAAGAAGAAAAATGTGAAAATTATTCAAGATCACAATTGCTACATATTTGCTAAAATATGCATTTTATACACTTTTTATAACTTTTAAATAAAAATACATTATATGGCCAAAAGTATACGGACGCTTTCAGATTGACATTTTTTAGAATTTCTTCGGAAAGGATTAACTTACTGTCCTTAAACTTCGACCATGTGAATAATAGACTATAACTCACATTTTACATTGAAGTTCGATCCTGAGGGTAATTAGGGACGTCTACAAGCTGATGAAGATAAAATGTTTTTTTGACCCACCCTGCTTTACAGATTACTGATAACAAGATGAAACTTTCAGAAATGTTTATGTTTAATGTGCATAATACGTAGTGGAATTTTCGCAAACTCAGCACTAATATTTGGAAGATATAAAGGTTTTCTTTTAAAAAATCCCAAATTTTCCTGCCTGTTTTTTGCTTAAAACATGCAGAATTTTCTGTTATATTATACGAAACTTACAGATTTAGAATTGATATTTTTTAAACTTATATCTTTGAATAGTTATATTGAATTGTATAGTGGTTAGAAATTTCTAAATAGCCATGAACACTTGTAATATTTGTACCGAACAAAAAATATATAATTGTTGAATTATTAAAATATTTTAAGAAAAAAATAATTAGATTAAAAAATCGTTTGGCCATAAAAGAAATATATTTAAAAATACCTTTCGGCCGTAAAATTCTAACAATATGTTACTTGTTAATAATCATGTAAATAATATAATTAAAGTAATACAATTTTTGTTTTTTGTAGTGTCTAATTAGCTGGAATTTAAGTTATGCATGTAATTGATAAGTGTTCATGAGTTTTCAGTATATTCTAACCACTATACATATCAATATAACTATTCAAAGAACTAAGTTTAAAATATATCAATTTGTGTACAACCCCTCATCTTTTATATTCTCTTCGATAGAAGCTAAAATTCTGCTCGTTGTAATGACGATATCTTTCTGAATACTAATGATATTGAACTGAATTTTTTATATAAAATGCCCTATATATGCCCTATGGCTTTAAAGTTGTGAAAGAAACATTACGCCATGTTTCGCGCATGTGCAATAAATCATTATTTAATGAAGATGGTTATATTGTCTGTAATATTCAAATATTTTTTTTTCTAAATTTTTACAAATTGCTTCGATAAAATATTGTCATTTTTTCTGTAACTTTTGTATAATATAACAGAAAAATCTGCATGTTATAAGCTAAAAACAGGAGGGAAAATTTGGGATGTTTTAAGAAAACCTTTATATCAACCCAAATATTTGTGTTGAGTTTACGAAAATTCCTGCATTTATTATGCACATTAAACATAACAATTTCTGAAAGTCTCTTTCCGTTATCAGTATTCAATAAAGCGGAGTGGGCCAAAAAATATTTTGTCTTCATCAGATTGTAGACGGTCCTCTAATTACCCTCAGGACCGAATCTTCAATTTAAAATGTGAATTACAGTCTATTATTCACATGGTCGAAGTTTAAGGGAAGTCAGTTAATCCTTTCCGGAGAGATTCTAAAACATGTGAAAATCTGAAAGTGTCCGGAAACTTTTGGACATATAGTGTATATCTTAAAAGTTTCATTAAAGCACATTTATTCATTAATTTACTGAAGTGGCTAAAAAAATTATTAATAATAAATTTGGCATGACAACAAGAGTTTTAATATCTATTTAACTGAAATTTAATGACTCAAACTTCGGAAGAGCAGCATGAAAATACTGGATGACAAACTGGAAGAATAATTTGCCTTTTAGGTTGCATGCACACAAAATTGGACCCAATTCTTGAATTGCTTGACTCCCCAACATACATCAGTGTCGCTTAAATTACGACTTGGTCTAATATAATTATAATTAGTGTACGAATCGGAGCCCAATTTATTTGCAATTAGGGTCCGAATTTCCAACACAGGTTCTTTGCTTTATTTAACTTCAGGAAACTTCCATGCGAATAAGCAATATTTTATATTGCCTATTTAAGTTAGTGCGACGGAATGTCTTAAAAAACGTGACTTCATTGTTAAAGAATTTCAGAATATTTTTGTTGGGTTTGACTCCACCATACATCTCTGGTTATAGACATGAGAAAGATTTTCTGCCTGCCCTGCCTTTGAAATTTATTTTAGAGAAACGAAAATCGTCTGAATCTTGCTTGAGAATATTAACTAAAAGCTTCTATAAATTCATTCAGCTCTCTTCCGTCAAAGATAAATTCCGAAAAACAAATCTATTTTATTCTATGATAGTAGATAGAAATATTTTAAGGAAACTCATGTCGGCATTTATTTGGTTAGTTCTAATTAACTCTTTCATCACCGTGTGGAATGTTTAGTTAAAACTCTCAATCATGAAACATTCATTTTTCTTATATTTCATTCAGTTGTTTATGATGGAATCGTTGTAGTGCGTAAACTTGATGAATATCCGTGTTGTTAAAATCTATTTTAAAAGTTAGTATATGTTATGAAGTATAAATTTTGACTGACAATTTATCGCTTCTTTAAAATTTATCAGATTAAATATATTCACAATTTGTCTAAAATGAGATAAATGCTGTTTTCTCGGCAAATTTACATAAAAAGAAATAAATAACTTCAAAATTTAATTATTAAATGTAGATACAAATAAGATGAAAGCAGTAATTGTTTAAAATCCATTTTATTCTGTTTAAAAGCATATAAATAATTCAATGATGAAATATAATAATTTTATTCAAAATTACGAATTACTTAACTTTTAATATGCATAGTTCTTTTTTGATTAAATTTCATTCAGTATTGAATTTTAATTTAAACAAAGATATTCAAAAATTAATTTCATTTACATTCTCCATTTGCTTTCTTACTTTAAATAATATTTTATAGTAGCGACATTTATAATTTCTTCTTCAATTTCCGGCAATATTTTGTTTCCAGCAAAATGTAAAAATTTCCTGTTACATATAATAATTAGACTACTCTATTTTAGATTGAAGTTATATCCTCCTATTGTAGTGCGCATAATTTTTTATTTAATCAGTAAATAAAAATTCTCGAAACATAACAAAATTATGAAACATTTTCCTTATTGTAAGAAAAACACGAACACTGGATGATTTCATTTATTATCCTTCTATATTGTATGAGCATATTTCGATGCAACATTCAAAATAACGGAATAGTTGAAATTTATTCAGCTCCTGTTTCACATTGAAGCTCAACTTTTTGGTCAATTGACAGAAAGAAGAAACGTAGGATTTGCATAGCACAATGAACATGAATGATTTAAGTCGACTAAAATCGCAAGAATAACACGTTTATCAAAATTTGAAATTCAAAGATGCTTTACATGCGGAGCCATTCAGACCAAGCTATGTATAAATGACTTAATTGAAATTCCTCTTACCCAATAGTACAGGTGAGCCAGCCAGTTATTATGCAAAGCAAAGAAGAGGTCAAAATAAAAATAAAAGAAACCTGAAATCATATAGAGACAGAAAATTTTTTCTTGTAAGTTGCTTTTTTATTGAAATGCGTATGATTAAACTAAAATGCATCACTTTAATAGCATTTCATTGAAAATAAGTCATCATAATAATCTTTTTTCTGGTTCTGTCTCCTTTCTGAATGGCCTTTTATTGATCTTTTTGCTTTTCCTAACGGATAGTTATGTATCTGAGTCCCATTTCAATAATAGGCGATATAGCTTTAGAGCTGGTAGAATTTAGCAACAATCTATGTACAGCGTTTCGTGAATATATGCAATTAAATATCTGATGATTATAACAATGAAAATCGATAAGGAGCCGAAACCTTTAGAGAAACGGGTCCGAACAAACATTTCGGGCGTATATTTACATTAGAAACCAATATCCAACCCGTAGATTTTCTGCTTGCACAAACAAGAGTAATGGCTTCAAACTTTCTTTTAAAAATTTTCTGCATGATTGATGTTCCAAGTGAAAGCATAAGGTTCCTGTGAAGATTAATTATTGATTTTACGCTGAATAAAAATTAAAAGAAATATTCACAAAAGTTTACAAAATTCTTACAGATTATTTTGCAAAAAATTTGCTTTAAAATCATTATGAACAAAATCCAAAATATATAACAAGGAAAATATTCAACAAAGACAAGTGAAACGGCAAATTGTAAATCTCAGACACTTTGAACTCTTAACAGAAACAAAATCTATACCTGGGAAGATACCGGTTGCAATTATTAAGTAGAACAAAATAGAACTATATGTTTACTTTAAAATGTCGCCATCGATGATGTGTCATTTCATTATAAAATATTTTCCGTCAACATCTCCTTTCTAAGTAATCATGTATTGATCCATATAAAATGGTTTAAGCATTTTCTAGTATATACGTACCATTTCCGAGCTGAGAGAGAGAGTACCATTTACAGAGATGCAGAGTCTCTATACTACGCGTCTTGCGACTTTCGCTTAGCGTTGTGTGAATTCTTATTTAGAAAGCTATAAATGAATTGAGAATAACAAAGGAGTTAAATATTATACCGTAGTCATACTATCTAACATTCTATCACGGAAAATTACTTCAATTAGAAACAAAATATTTATTTGCAATCGATCAACCTACAGCAGAAAATTAGATGAATTCGAGCATTATTTTAAAGTTTATGAGCAATCTTGGTGTACCAGTTCTAAAAAGAGAAAGAGAAAAGCCGATATGCAATATTTTAAGGAAATTATTTGTTATTTTGTTTCAGTCTAGTATGTTTTATAAAATTATTTTATCTACAATTGTTGTAAGAAACGAATGTCTCGACTTTTACTGTGTAAAAGCAGGCTTCTCCAGGATATTTTCTCGCATATTTGTTTTAGCAACCTAC